>CM038624.1:50913527-50921027 GCA_021554675.1 Leuciscus idus | reverse complement strand
TGATGGACAGATGCACTTTTATGATGGATAGATGCACTTTATGATGGATAGATGCACTTTTATGATGGACGGATGCACTTTTATGATGGATAGATGCACTTTTATGATGGATAGATGCACTTTTATGATGGACAGATGCACTTTTATGATGGACAGATGCACTTTTATGATGGATAGATGCACCACTTTTATGATGGATAGATGCACTTTTATGATGGACGGATGCACTTTTATGATGGACGGATGCAGTTTTATGATGGATAGATGCACTTTTATGATGGATAGATGCACTTTTATGATGATGGATGCACTTTTATGATGGACAGATGCACTTTTATGATGGACGGATGCACTTTTATGATGGACGGATGCACTTTTATGATGGATGGATGGATGCACTTTTATGATGGACGGATGCACTTTTATGATGGATAGATGCACTTTTATGATGGATGGACGGATGCACTTTTATGATGGATAGATGCACTTTTATGATGGATAGATGCACTTTTATGATGGACAGATGCACTTTTATGATGGACAGATGCAATTTTATGATGGATAGATGCACCACTTTTATGATGGATAGATGCACTTTTATGATGGACGGATGCACTTTTATGATGGACGGATGCAGTTTTATGATGGATAGATGCACTTTTATGATGGATAGATGCACTTTTATGATGGATGGATGCACTTTTATGATGGACGGATGCACTTTTATGATGGACGGATGCACTTTTATGATGGACGGATGCACTTTTATGATGGATGGACGGATGCACTTTTATGATGGACGGATGCACTTTTATGATGGATGGACGGATGCACTTTTATGATGGATAGATGCACTTTTATGATGGATAGATGCACTTTTATGATGGACAGATGCACTTTTATGATGGACAGATGCACTTTTATGATGGATAGATGCACCACTTTTATGATGGATAGATGCACTTTTATGATGGACGGATGCACTTTTATGATGGACGGATGCAGTTTTATGATGGATAGATGCACTTTTATGATGGATAGATGCACTTTTATGATGGATGGATGCACTTTTATGATGGACAGATGCACTTTTATGATGGACGGATGCACTTTTATGATGGACGGATGCACTTTTATGATGGATGGATGGATGCACTTTTATGATGGACGGATGCACTTTTATGATGGATAGATGCACTTTTATGATGGACAGATGCACTTTTATGATGGACAGATGCACTTTTATGATGGATAGATGCACTTTTATGATGGACAGATGCACTTTTATGATGGACAGATGCACTTTTATGATGGATAGATGCACTTTTATGATGGACAGATGCACTCTGGTGTTTTATGCCCCCAACGGCGCCTTCCAGGCAGCGAGGGGATGGGTAGGTTTAAGGTTGAGGGTAGGGTTAGCTGCCTCTAAGGAGCCATTGGGGGCTTAAAACACCATCGAGCCTTTTATGATGGACGGATGCACTTTTATGATGGACGGATGCACTTTTATGATGGACGGATGCACTTTTATGATGGACAGATGCACTTTTATGATGGACGGATGCACTTTTATGATGGACGGATGCACTTTTATGATGGATAGATGCACTTTTATGATGGACGGATGCACTTTTATGATGGACGGATGCAGTTTTATGATGGATAGATGCACTTTTATGATGGATAGATGCACTTATGATGGATAGATGCACTTTTATGATGGATGGATGCACTTTTATGATGGATAGATGCACTTTTATGATGGACAGATGCACTTTTATGATGGACAGATGCACTTTTATGATGGATGGATGCACTTTTATGATGGATAGACGCACTTTTATGATGGATAGATGCACTTTTATGATGGACAGATGCACTTTAATGGACTTCCAAAGACATACACCCATTTACTGCCATTATAAAGCTTGGAAGAGCCAGGACATTTTTTTATATAACTCTGACTGTATTTGTCTGAAAGAAGAATGTCATACACACCTAGGATGAGGGTGAGTAAACCAAGGGCTAATTTTCATTTTTGGGAGAACTGTCCCTTTAAATTCGCTCAGTTCCTCACCTGTCGGTTCTCTACGGCGCTCGGCCCTCTGGGTCTCGACTGGACTCGGCAGCCCGGGCCAAAGTGTCGGCCATCAGAGCTTCTTCCAGACTGAGCCGGGCTTGATGGACCTTCAGCTCCTGCTCCCTGAGGAGAGAGAGAGATAAAGTGAAACACACACACACACACCCTGATGGGCATTCAGCTCCTGCTCCCAGAGGAGAGAGAGAGAGAGAGAGAGAGAGAGAGAGAGAGAGAGAGAGAGAGAGAGAGAGAGAGAGAGAGTCAAACACACACACACCCTGATGGGCATTCAGCTCCTGCTCCCAGAGGAGAGAGAGAGAGAGGGATGAAGTCAAACACAAAACACTGACCTCACTTTATCTGCGTCTCACCCCCCCTCAGGCCTGTCAATCAATCTCTCATGACCTCTGACCCTCAAACACACACACACACACAAAACACAAACCCTCGGTCCTCCGTCTCCCTCAAACACACACCGTTCTCTACCTTCCCCCTTCAACCTTCTCAGCATCCCTCAATCCATTCATTTTAAACAATATAACAAGAGTAAAATAATAAATGAATGCCTGTTTTCTAGTTAACTAGCGAATGTAATAATGCATACATAATAATGCAAATATATTTAGTAGGGATGCACCGATATGAAAATGTTGGATAATACCAATAACCGATAATTCTTTATATTTGAAAGCCGATAACCGATATATCGGCTGATAAATCTAAACCGTTATGTAATTTTTAAGAGCCTGATTACAAAAACAGAAGTCTCACCAGTAAAATCCACGTCTCAAACACACAATTATGATATTCTCATGATAATGTTATGTAGCCGATATGACAGGCTTGCGCTGCACATGTTGCACTGAACTGTATTTTCCTTTTTTGAAGTGATTTCAATCATATTTCAAGCAATTCATAATCATCATGTTGAACAGTGCGCATCTGAAGTGTCTCAGCTGAAGGACATAATACATCATTTATCAGCTTTAATATATCAGACACATTTTCTTATCAGACCGATAACGATAAAAAATGAACTGATATCGACCGATACCGATATGATGGCCGATATATCGTGTATCTCTAATATTTATCCTAATTGAATCTCTGATGACTCAATAAATGCATTTCACCCTGTCCGACACACAACGATGACGGGATGTTTCACTCATTATTAACAACACGTCTTATTAGCAAACTCAGAGAAAGAGCTGTGTGAATCAGACACTAGCGTCGCTGAAAGTGGATCATTAAAAATGATAGTTATGAGAATGTGGTTGAGATGGCGAATATGAGTCAGACGGGGAAACATCTGAAATCTAAGTCTCTAAAATAGTTCCCATCTAATTAAAAATGAAACTTCCAACACGTTTCTCGTGTCTCTGGTTCACGGATCAACCGACGCTGGCATCATTTCATCAGATCGAGATGCAAAATCCATCCAATATTCTGTTAATAACAGCACAGCCATGAGCTCACGAACATAATCACACATTAACACCTACTGTGTTTCAGCAGCTCAACAGTGTGAGCTAAACTGTTACACACACACACACACACACACACACACACACAACTCCTTCACATAAACACGTCTTAAAGCACAGCGTGAAATCAGCCGATTTAAAACACACACAAATCATCACTCATGTCGTTCCAAACCATGACTGTCTGTCTCCTGAGAAACACAAATGATATTTTAAGAAATGTCACCAAAATTATTTAAATATTAATATATTTTTAAATGTTTTGATTAAGAATGTATTTTCATATTTTGTAGTTTTCTGTGTATTTGTCATTTTTATTTGCTGTCATTTTTACTATTTATATTTAGTTCACTTTCACTTCAGTGCAGTGAGTTTCATTTATTTTAGTGTTTCAAATTATTCTAGTTTGTTCTCAAGGCAAAATCATTTTATTTAATTTCATCTTTATTTAAATAAATAAATGTTTTCAACAGTTTTAGTTTTAGTTGACAATAATAACCCTGACATTATTGCTGATGCTGTTTTGGTTTCCAATATTCTTCAGAATATCATATTTTGTGTCCCAGAGAAGAGAGTGTCAGTCATACAGGACTGCGATGACACGAGGAAGAGTTCATGCTGACAGAACGATCATGTTTGGATGAATTATGTCTTTAAATGTAAAGGTCAGAGACGGGAAATGAAAATGATGCATCTTGACTCTCATTAATAAGTGGCATTCAGCGGAAATATAAGTGTAACGTGTGTCCCTGTTCTGGAATCAGGCCTGATCGGGATCAGATGCTTTACAGTAACACACACACTCACACACTCACTCACACACTCACTCACACACACACTCACACACACACTCACACACACACTCACACTCACACACACACACACTCTCTCTCTAATGGAAGCTTGTTTGTCGCTGCTCCTGGTTTCCTCTTATATAACCCAGCATAACCATCAGAACCATTACGACACAGAGGAAGGAACAAGCGTTTGCTGCTCGTGTGTGTCCTGAATTATAATGATCAGATCCATGAACTCGATGACATTCCTGCATTTCCCTCTGAACGCCAGAACAGACATACAACTCTATATATGAAGACAGGAATACATCTCTATATATGAAGACAGGAATACATCTCTATATATGAAGACAGGAATAAAGAGTAAAGCACATGATCACTGAGACTCGTCCACTCGACAGGACCGTTGCTCATTTTAACATCTGGGATTTTTCCTGGGTTTTTTTTATCTCCAGGCCTTTCCTTCCTCTAATGTTCTGGCAGACGGTCCTGAAACTCCAGAGTCACGTGTGCATCTACTGCCATCTAGTGTTCAGGACTGGAAAACTGTGTTCACACATACAACTGGTAGTAGAGATTTTTACATTTCCAGTCATATTTCAGTTTAGGAAACATATCTGTGTGTCAACAGTGACAGAACTATTGATGAGAACAACTAAATCACAACACTGATATTGACCCACTGCATCTCAGAAATATCACCATTTAAAATGTATTAATATTACTAAGTAGATTTTAACAATGAATGAACAAAATGTTTCATCTGTCAGGAAAAACGTGTTTAAAGCACACATTATATCAGTCATCTGAAATGAGTTAAACACTCATGCTAATGATGTTCATGACATACTTTAAAGATTTAAAACTCACATTTTTTTTCATAACCTACAACAGCCTCAAACTCACAGCCATTAAAATATAAGGTTTATTTTCAAATCAATTATCTTAACTTCTAACCTCTCATAGAAATATAAGCACTATATATATATATATATATATATATATATATATATATATATATATATATATATATATATATATATATATATATATAATATTTATTTATGTATTATTTAAATATTAATGTCAATTTTATTTGCTTGGTTTTTTTTGTTTTGTTTTTTTGTGTTGGTTGATTGGTTAATTGGTTGGTTGTTTAGTTGGTTAATTGGTTGGTTGGTTGGTTAATTGGTTGGTTGGTTAATTGGTTGGTTGGTTAATTGGTTGGTTGGTTGGTTGGTTAATTGGTTGGTTGGTTAATTGGTTGGTTGGTTATTTGGTTGGTTGGTTGGTTGGTTGGTTAATTGGTTGGTTGTTTAGTTGGTTAATTGGTTAGTTGGTTGGTTGGTTGGTTGGTTGGTTGGTTGGTTAGTTATTTGGTTGGTTGGTTAATTGGTTGGTTGGTTGGTTGGTTGGTTAATTGGTTGGTTGGTTGGTTGGTTAATTGGTTGGTTGGTTAATTGGTTGGTTGGTTGGTTGGTTAATTGGTTGGTTGGTTAATTGGTTGGTTGGTTATTTGGTTGGTTGGTTGGTTGGTTGGTTAATTGGTTGGTTGTTTAGTTGGTTAATTGGTTAGTTGGTTGGTTGGTTGGTTGGTTGGTTAATTGATTGGTTATTTGGTTGGTTGGTTGGTTGGTTGGTTGGTTAATTGGTTGGTTGGTTAGTTTGTTGGTTGGTTGGTTGGTTGGTTGGTTGGTTGGTTGGTTGGTTGGTTGGTTGGTTGGTTGGTTAATTGGTTGGTTGGTTGGTTGGTTGGTTGGTTGGTTAATTGGTTGGTTAGTTGGTTGGTTGGTTGGTTAGTTATTTGGTTGTTTGTTTGGTTGTTTGTTTGGTTGGTTGGTTAGTTATTTGGTTGTTTGTTTGGTTGGTTGGTTAAGTGGAAACCGTCTAGATCAGAAGTTTAGATCACTTTCTGCTAACCAGCTCTAGCCAGAGTTTTAACCACTATAATCACAACACAACATTTGTTTGCAGATCACAAATTTGCCAGTCCCACTATTAGTGTATGCGGAGGACTAGACGTCTCATCTGTATGCTGGAGGAACGCCAGACAGAAAACAACTACAGCAGGAAAATCTTATTTCACTTGTGTTTTTCATACAGCAAGCATCCAATTTACCCTCGGAGCCTCGGAGTGAAATGACTCTTGCAGATGAGAACTCGGGATAGTTTCAGCTCGGCTTGAACTGTGACGCCTGATTCCCAACGCTGAGCGACACGCCTCGACTGAGAGCGAACTCGATGAATACATAACACTTTCAAACTTCACATCACATCACTTCTCAATTATACAGGAATATTAACAGGCCGGCTGATCTCATAACAAACCTATCAGAAAACATGTCTTGAACAAGCAGGTTTATGTCCAAACAGAAAGTGAAACGGCTGCATGACATGACTAAATCACATGCATCAGAAAGCATGCTATTGAATAATGCAATAAGAATGTATTCATAATGTACATTGTAATGCATTATATCTTTTCATAAATAATCATAACCAAAGTTAAAATGCATTATAATATTTACAGATTCCTTGTTACATCTGAATATCCTTGATTTTCATGTGTTGTAATGCATTATACTTTCTAAAGGTGCAAAACTGAAACTTCATGAGCTCATAGAATGCAATATAAGGCATATCACTACCCTGCATCATATCTGCTGAATTAAATACTCGTTTCCTACTAATTTTGGCACAAAAAATGCAATTTTTATATGATTTTAGTCAAAATGGTTGAAAAATCTTTGTAAAATCACATTTAATATGATTTAGTAGCTTTGCGTACCTTCAGGGCTTGGTCCTGATGCGCTAATGCATGCATAAATTGCAGCATTTTATGACAAAATTCAAAATGGCCAATGCCCATAAAACGTCAAATGGTTATCATTCAATTCGGCTAGAATCAATTCATTCAAGTTTTATTCGTAGGTGGCGCTGTGCTGAAACGCTGCATGTAGCCTCAGGTCATGCTTGTGATGACATGTACCAAAGTTCGCCTCGATACGCTAAAGCGTTGCGGAGATATAGCCTCACGTCCAATTTGGCGTGCTCTTCGCCGAATTTGTCCACGCGTTATTTGAGAACGGTTGGGTATATCAAAAAGATTAATAACTTTTTTCCAGCATAGTCA
>CM038624.1:50898527-50901027 GCA_021554675.1 Leuciscus idus | reverse complement strand
GTGTGAGAGAGTGAGTGAGTGTGTGTGTGTGTGTGTGTGTATGTGATTGTGCGCGCAAGTGTGTGTGAGTGAGTGAGTGCGAGCGTGATTGAGTGAGTGTGTGTGTGTGTGTGTGTGTGTGTGTGTGTGTATGTGTGAGCGTGATCCTGGCATATACAATTTAAAATGCACTCATACTCTATGTTGGAAATGTAAAAAAAAATTATGCATTTAATATGATACCAAAAAAATTATATTAAATATTAAAATATTGCATGCAGGGTCCAAAATTATGACTGGTTGTTTTTCCAAAAGGATTTAAAAAAAATTTGCATTATCAATTTTATCAGAAAAATCACAAAAACATTTGTTTCTCCACATTGTTCAGCTCTTTATAATAGTGATAATAATCCAGATATAGTTTCCTGGACAATAATAAAAAATGATGGCAAACAGACAGAAGAAGATTTTCCATTCGGTCACAAACTCGCTTGTGGTTTCGAGAAGTGAAACCGCACAGTTTCGTTTGAGTGAGTTCAGGCTCTGTGTGTGTGTGTGTGTGTGTGTGTGTGTGTGTGTGTGTGTGTGTGTGTGTGTGTGTGTGTGTGTTCAGGCTCAGAGTATCAGCAGAACGTCAGCGAATTCTAGACAAGAGCAAAGACTGACTGACAAGTGTTACTTTCACACACACTCTCACTCACTCACACACACACACTCACACACTCTCTCACACTCTCACACACACTCACACACACTCACACACACTCACACACACTCACTCACACACACTCACACACTCTCACACACTCTCACACACTCTCACACACTCTCACACACTCTCACACACACTCACTCACACACACTCACACACACTCACACACACTCACACACTCTCACACACTCTCACACACACTCACACACTCTCACACACTCTCACACACTCTCACACACTCTCACACACTCACACACTCTCACACACTCTCACACACACTCACACACACTCACACACACTCACACACTCTCACACACTCTCACACACACTCACACACACTCACTCACTCACACACACTCACACACACTCACACACACTCACACACTCTCACACACTCTCACACACTCTCACACACTCTCACTCTCACACACACTCACACACTCTCACACACTCTCACACACTCTCACACACACTCACACACTCTCACACACTCTCACACACTCTCACTCTCACACACACTCACACACTCTCACACACTCTCACACACACTCACACACTCTCACACACTCTCTCACACACTCTCACACACTCTCACACACACTCACACACACTCACTCACTCACACACACTCACACACACTCACACACACTCACACACACTCACACACTCTCACACACTCTCACACACTCTCACACACTCTCACACACACTCTCACACTCTCACACCAGGCCCAGACTGGCCATCGGGAGCACCGGGAGAATTCCCGGTGGCCTGGCGACTAATTTGGCCTGCTGCCAGCCAGCGTTTTGATTTTTATTTTATTTTTTTATGTATTATTATTAAAAAAAATGTATACTACTACCTTTATCAGTGATCATTTTCGAATTCGTCATTCAATAAAATTATTATTATAAAATGAAATCATGAATCTGTTAGTCTTGACTGGCAAGGCTACGATTCCACTTAAGCCTCAGCCAAACGGTTAAACAGAAAATGCGAGCATCACCCGATGATGGAGAGAAAACAGGTGGAGCAGAGAGGGAAAGGACAACCAAAAAAAAACATTTTATTAGACAATTTAGAAAATTATGTCTGCCCATTTGTGAGGTTTAAAACTTTTTTCCTTCTTTTTCTTTTAATTTTTTTATCAAATGAAGGTGGAGACAGTCAACCTAGCACTAGCTGTGGTGCAATGATCACACAGTCAGCCAGGGAGTGAGATGACATGTAGAAGCAAAATAATAAAAAAATATTTTTTTTTACATATTGTATGAAATATAGCCTAGTGTTGCTAAATGTTGGATATTTAAGTAATTTTAAGATGAAAACAACAACATTTTGTCATAAATAAAATTCTTTGATTTTTTACTAAAATAAATGTAGATTCTGGGCAAACAAATTACAATAAGGTGGTCATTTTACACCAAGGTGGAGACAGTTCTGTTTGTAACATGAGGCCAGAACAAGAGACAGGTGAAGAAGAGACAGGTGATGAAGAGACAGGTGATGAAGAGACAGGTGAAGAAGAGACAGGTGAAGAAGAGACAGGTGATGAAGAGACAGGTGAAGAAGAGACAGGTGATGAAGAGACAGGTGATGAAGAGACAGGTGAAGAAGAGACAGGTGATGAAGAGACAGGTGATGAAGAGACAGGTGATGAAGAGACAGGTGAAGAAGAGACAGGTGATGAAGAGACAGGTGATGAAGAGACAGGTGATGAAGAGACAGGTGAAGAAGAGACAGGTGAAGAAGAGACAGGTGAAGAAGAGACAGGTGATGAAGAAGAGACAGGTGAAGAAGAGACAGGTG
>CM038624.1:50771027-50888527 GCA_021554675.1 Leuciscus idus | reverse complement strand
CTGCCCAATCAATCTCTATGAAATGCTGTAACCTCTTTAGTAAGCAAACGACAGCGATTGGCTTAACCTCAAAAGCTATGAGAAAAGTAACAGTTATCACGTGACCACTCGCTTTTTAAACAACATTGAACTGAACGAGTTATTAATTAATTATATTAACTTTTAACGAATAAAACGAGAAACATTATGTATCGATTACAGAATCATGCGAATTCTCTATTGTATTTCGACAGGTGTAACACCATTGGTCTAACGCGCGTGACGTCAGCGGGTTGAACTTCCGGGTAGCGTAATGTTGACGCAATCAGCTGAAAGTTGTTGAGTGAAGCTGCGGGTTTGATTTCTCTCTCCTCAGACGGTTTGATGAGACGGATCAGGTAATATTATCCGACTAGATTATTATTATAAACATGTTAGCGATGAGGTAACGGATGATCGTGGTGTTTGAGTGTAAGATCAGCGATCTAAACCGCTAAAGAGCTAATGTCAACACATTCTGATGCACCGAAGTTAGTGCGTTGTTATTTTGACTGACATTTCGCTTTTGTGTGTGTGTGTGTGTGTGTGTGTTTGTGTGTGTGTGTGTTTGTGTGTGTTTGTGTGTGTGTGTGTGTGTGTGTGTTTGTTTGTTTGTTTAACTGTGTGTTTTTAACTGTATGTGTGTGTGTGTGTGTGTGTGTGTGTGTGTGTTTGTTTAACTGTGTGTTTTTAACTGTGTGTGTGTTTGTTTAACTGTGTGTGTTCTTAACTGTGTGTGTTTGTGTTTGTTTTTAACTGTCTGTCTGTGTATGTGAGTGTAGGTGTATGTCTCTCGGTGTGTGTGTCTGTTTTTGACTGTGTGTGTGTCTGTTTGTGCTTTGTTATTTTGACTGACAACTTCGCTTCTAATTATTGTGAGTATGAATGTGTGTGTTTTTTCTCTGTGTGTTTGTGTTTATTTGTGTGTCTGTTTTTGACTGTGTGTGTGTGTGTGTGTGTGTGTGTGTGTAAAGTCATGTACAATATCCTGACGTGATTATTATCATCATGTGTGTCTGTCTATTTATCTAGGAGAAACTAAGACTCATGTACTCAGTGCTAACACCCTGATGTGTGTGTGTGTGTGTGTGTGTGTGTGTGTGTGTGTGTGTGTGTGTGTGTAGCGTGCGCTGAGGTCGTCAGTGAGATCATGGCCAGTGCAGCAGCGAGTGAGAGTCCAGCAGGAACAGAGAACAGCAGCAGTGGAACTCAAGACGGCACCTTCGAGTGTAACATCTGCCTCGACACATCTAAAGATGCCGTCATCAGTCTGTGTGGACACCTGTTCTGGTGAGACCCTGCACACACACTCACTCACACACACACACACACACAGACACACACACCTCTTCTAGTGAGACCCTGCATGACACGTTCGCAAATCTCTGTGTGAATGTGACTCGCTCAACTCTTGTTTTCTCTGTCCTCTCTGATCACTCCTGTGATGTGTGTGTCCTCCAGCTGGCCGTGTTTGCATCAGGTGAGAGTTGCAGTGTTTCAGTGTTTCATGATCATGTGATATGACTTTAGTTCGATGCACCTGAACCGAGTTTGTGTGTGTGTGTCTGCAGTGGCTGGAAACCAGGCCGAACAGACAGGTGTGTCCCGTGTGTAAAGCAGGAATCAGCCGAGAGAAGGTGATCCCGCTGTACGGCAGAGGCAGCACCGGCCAACAGGACCCCAGGTGTGTGTGAGAGTCAATGAGTGTGAGTGTGAGTGTGAGAGTGTGAGAGAAAGAGAGAGAGCTAATGATGTTTGTGTTGTAGAGCTTTGAAATATGACTTTAGAAAGACATTTTTTTTTTGCTATTTTAGATTTTCAAAATTGATCTCTCCGTGTGATTTATAAACTTGTTTACTCGTGGGGACTTAAAGGGGTCATGACATGAGAAACCAAATTTGCTTGATCTTTTGGTATATAAGAGGTCTTTGTACCATTAAAACGTCCTGCAAGTTTCATAGCTTAAGACGTCCTCCCCATTATAAACGAATCATTTATTTAATCAAGCTCTAAATACAGCTCGTTCTGGATCCATGGTATGAAGTGACGTCACGGTACGAAGTGACGTACCAGTCGTTTGCATATGACCGCCTCCAGCGTAGACAACTACGCTTCAAGCGCAAGATAACTAGCCTCATTTCATCATCGCACCCCTGTCACGCGCTTCACATGTGTTCAGTCGACGTGCAGCGAGTGGGTCTGTTTACAAGAATATTGCGATGTCACGCAGATGTGCTGTTCCTGGACAAACAACATGTTTGAATAATATACGCTGCTGAAAGATCCAGACGTCAGGGGAAGATGGATGCAGTTTATTTTTTGCGGACGTCCCAGTCACGGCAGTGTTAATTTAGCTAACCGTGTGTTCTCCACATTTAAAGGATGAGTGACAGTTGAGAACAATCGCAGTATGCTGGCTTTGCCAGAAAACTTTTGTACAAGATAAGGCCGTGTGGACTATTCTGGGCTCAACAACGACGACGCAAACTGTAAGTAATTTAGGCTATTTAAAACTTAAAACTTTTTTAAAACGTTAATTGCAGTTTAATTCATTATGAATAATCACCGTGTTTTTACTTAGTTTAGCCTACTTATTGTTTTCATGACCGTCATGTTCATGCCCCGTAGGCTATTAAAAGATGTAGGCTGTCAAACTGACAAAATAGTTTCACACTTTCTATGTGGACGGGCAGATGCATTCTTAGTTGTGTTGATGGTTCATTTCCTCTGATTCCGACTCAAACATCATTGCAATCGCCATCGCCTCGCACGCATCACCCGTTACTATGGTAACGGTAAACACAGTTCCGCAAAATCCGCACGTTTTGACAAGGGGGCGTTAACAAATGATGCATAGGCACTGCCGTTAGCCAATCATAACAGTGGGTGTTAACACTGAACTCTTAAAGGGGAAACACCCCCAAAACAGACTGTTTGAATCAGAGCATGAGAAACAGGGTGGGAAAAGTTCATAAATCACTCCATTTTAAACGTTTTTTGTCCAAAAAACTATAGTAATACTATAATTGCACCTAAGGGAACATAATAAAAGAAAAGAAAAAACCATGTCATGGCCCCTTTAAAAAAATTTCCCCACATGGTCAAAGTTTACTGGTATTTACTGGACATTCATACACACACTCACACCCTCACACTCACTCATGCTCACACTCAATCATGCTCACGCTCACGCTCACTCATACTCACACACGCTCACTCATACTCACTCTCATACTCACTCTCACTCATACTTACGCACACTCATACTCACACTCATACTCACACACGCTCACTCATACTCACACTCATACTCACACACGCTCACTCATACTTACGCACACTCATACTCTCGCTCATACTCACGCTCACTCATACTCACGCTCATACTCACTCTCACTCATACTCACACTCATACTCAGGCTCACTCAAAGTCACACGCACTCATACTCGTACGCTCACTCATACTCACGCTCATACTCACTCATACTCACGCTCATACTCACTCTCACTCATACTCACACTCATACTCAGGCTCACTCAAAGTCACACGCACTCATACTCGTACGCTCACTCATACTCACGCTCATACTCACTCTCACTCATACTCACACTCATACTCAGGCTCACTCAAAGTCACACGCACTCATACTCGTACGCTCACTCATACTCACGCTCATACTCACTCATACTCACGCTCATACTCACTCTCACTCATACTCACACTCATACTCAGGCTCACTCAAAGTCACACGCACTCATACTCGTACGCTCACTCATACTCACGCTCATACTCACTCATACTCACGCTCATACTCACTCTCACTCATACTCACACTCATACTCAGGCTCACTCAAAGTCACACGCACTCATACTCGTACGCTCACTCATACTCACGCTCATACTCACTCATACTCACGCTCATACTCACTCTCACTCATACTCACACTCATACTCACTCTCACTCATACTCACACTCATACTCAGGCTCACTCAAAGTCACACGCACTCATACTCGTACGCTCACTCATACTCACGCTCATACTCACTCATACTCACGCTCATACTCACTCTCACTCATACTCACACTCATACTCAGGCTCACTCAAAGTCACACGCACTCATACTCGTACGCTCACTCATACTCACGCTCATACTCACTCTCACTCATACTCACACTCATACTCAGGCTCACTCAAAGTCACACGCACTCATACTCGTACGCTCACTCATACTCACGCTCATACTCACTCATACTCACGCTCATACTCACTCTCACTCATACTCACACTCATACTCAGGCTCACTCAAAGTCACACGCACTCATACTCGTACGCTCACTCATACTCACGCTCATACTCACTCTCACTCATACTCACACTCATACTCAGGCTCACTCAAAGTCACACGCACTCATACTCGTACGCTCACTCATACTCACGCTCATACTCACTCATACTCACGCTCATACTCACTCTCACTCATACTCACACTCATACTCAGGCTCACTCAAAGTCACACGCACTCATACTCGTACGCTCACTCATACTCACGCTCATACTCACTCATACTCACGCTCATACTCACTCTCACTCATACTTACGCTCACTCATACTCACTCATACTCGCATACACTCACTCATACTCGCTCTCTCACGCTCACTCACGCTCACTCATACTCACACGCTCACTCATACTCACACGCTCACTCATACTCTCACACGCTCACTCATACTCACACGCTCACTCACGCTCACTCATACTCTCTAACGCTCACTCATACTCTCACACGCTCACTCATACTCTCACACACTCATACTCACGCTCACTCATACTCATGCATACTTACTCACTCACGCTCACTCATACTCACTCATACTCTCACACACTCATACTCACGCATACTTACTCACTCATACTCACGCTCACTCATGCTCACCAATACTCACGCTCACCAATACTAATACTCACGCTCACCAATACTCACGCTCACCAATACTCACGCTCACTCATACTCACGCTCACGCTCCCGCTCCCTCATACTCATGCTCGCACTCACGCTCACTCATCCTCACACTCACTCATACTCACGCTCGCTCACTCATACTCATACTCACGCTCACTCATACTCACTCATACTCTCACACGCTCACTCACGCTCACTCGTACTCTCACGCTCACTCGTACTCCCGCTCACTCGTACTCACTCATACTCTCACACGCTCACTCATACTCACTCGTACTCTCACACGCTCACTCGTACTCCCGCTCACTCGTACTCCCGCTCACTCGTACTCCCGCTCACTCATACTCGCATACGATCGCTCGTACTCCCGCTCACTCGTACTCACGCTACTCACACTCACTCATACTCACACGCTCACTCATACTCACTCGTACTCACACGCTCACTCACTCACTCTCTCACACGCTCACTCACTCACTCTCTCACATGCTCACTCATACACACACGCTCACTCATACACACACTCATTTACATGCTCACGCATACTCACACAAACTCCTACTCACACGCGCACACACACACATAACAGTAGAAAGTGTCATCAACTTCTAAATCAAGAGAAAATAATAAAAATTTAACTCATTTAATTTGCTGAATTATACAAAAATATTATTATAATGATTGTTTAAAATATACACTTTTTATCACTTTTGTGAACTTCTGTAGGGCTGCCTAATTACACTCATTTAATAACTGATGATATTTGCAACGTCAACACCGATATTGAACTGAACTAAATAGCTTTAAAGCAGAATTTGAGTTTGTCTCATAGTTTGCATCATTGATTCTGTTATTTTCCTGTTTATGACTGTGAGGCTGTTTTGAAACAGTCTATACTGTATGAAGAGTTATATGAATAAATGTGATTATACACACCAGTATACCATTGACTGCTATTAAAATCTGAAGTGATTTTCCTGTGTGATTTCAGAGAGCGAACTCCTCCACGACCGCAGGGACAGCGTCCCGAACCGGAGAATCGTGGCGTGAGTATCTTTAACACACTAAGACAATGTGAGCTCGATCTAAATATAAGCAGCCGTTTCTTTTGTCATGGTATAGAGGGAAAAAAATCACAATGATCATTACACACACACACACTAATATACATACATATATACATACACACAGCATTTAAGGTTGTACACGCATTTGCAACGCAATCATTGCACAAGACTTCTGTGATGAAACTGTTACACGGATGAAGGTTGCTGTAGTAATTCATTAGTCAAACGAGCGTCCCGGCGGGGCTTATTAAGGCGTCTCTGCGGACAGGCGATGGAGCGAGGGATGACAACAGCTGACGTTTAACGTTGCATCACTCTCTGCTCTCTCAACTCTTAAAGATCTTGCGTAGTGATTATTTACTGGATAACAATACACATATTTAAGTACGAGTTGTCCTCAAAATGAAGATTCTGTCATCGTTTACTCACCCTCATGTTCTTCAGACTAAAACTATAAAAGAATTATTACTTGAAATAAAATAACTGTGCACTGAAATATTAAAATAGCTAATTATATAGACATAAACATAAAATAAAAATGAATAAAAGGGTAAGAACTCTACTAAATTTTACCAAAAGGGAAAATATCTAAATAAAAACTAATTCAAACTATTAATAAAAAAAATGAATGATACTAAATGCTTTTTTTAAATGCCTATTATGCTTTTTCAGATGTTCTCTTTCATGTAGTGTGTGATAAAGCTGTTTGTGAATGTAAAAATGTGAAAGATCAGATAAAGGGAGTTTAGAAAGAAAGAAGTGATTCTGAACTGAAACGAGTCGTCAGTAATTCAGTCTCACTTCCTGCTCAATCTATATAGGTTTGTAACTCATTTGCATAATGCCAGCCGATTGGCTGAGCAGCGTCTCTAAGCCCCGCCCTCAAACACTAGTTTATCTGAGACTGGAAGAGTTTGGTTCGTGTTGTTCATGTCGAGAAGAACAAAGCAAATCCACTTTGATGAGATTGATACTGTAAAACTCACGCCATCGTTACTGTTCATATCACTGTGTGTCGAGACAGTCATCGTTATTATACACACAAAGCTATAATTAGGAGATAAAAAGTAAAATAAAATAAAAATTATGACATGCTAAGGCATAGTTATGATTAAAGAGTCAAAATTGGATTAAAATGTTGAAAATGAGGAAAAATTGAAATTACTTTTTTGTCACAAGTCAGAATTTGTACACTTTTAATGTCATAATTATAATCTTTCAAGTTAATGTCATATATTTTAAATCAACATTTTATGTTATAATTCTGACTTTTTAAGACAGTTTTGACTTTTTATATCATTGATCATTTTTTTTTTTTTTTTTAGAGTGTTTTTATTGGACATCTTATCAAACATAAGATAGACTTTACAATACATTTTCTTTTTATGTTAACCAACCCACCCAAGAACAATCCCCACCTGTTGCACCAATACACATATTCATTTGAAAAAAACAAAAACAATCATTAACATGTTTTAAAGAAGAGAGCACAAGTACGTACAGTATATTACTCCTCTGAAATTGAGATTAGAGAGGGATCCACCTTCCTAATTTGGTCCAGAACCGGTTGCCAGATATCAAAAAATGTATAGGCACAGCCTGCTGTAGCATATCTTATTTTTTCCATGGTCAGATTGTATAAAAGATCAATGAGCCACATTTTAAAAGTTGGAGGAGACTTATCTTTCCATTTAAACAGTATCTGCCGTCGAGCTAAAAGAGTGGAAAATGCTATGAGGCTTTTGTTGTTTTGATTTAAGTGAAAATGCTGCGGTACAGTGCCAAATACAGAGATCATGGCATCAGGCTCTATGACTGTCCCCAATGTGTCGGAAATAAATTTAAATATAGACTTCCAAAAATCTTCAAGTTTTTGACAGAACCAAAACATGTGAGACGGAGTGCCTGGGTCGGCTTCACATCTATCACAGTGAGGATCTATGTCTGATTTAAATTTTGCCAGTTTTACTTTAGACCAATGCAATCTATGAACAACTTTAAATTGGATCACTCGATGTCTTTGACATATTGAAGATGAGTGAATGTTTTTCAATACAAATTCCCATACATCCTCAGAGATTCCTATAGCCAGTTCCTCTTCCCACAATCTTTTCACGTGAGCTAGAGGTCCCATATTATGAGTATTCATTGCACTATAGATTTTACCAATGGCCCCCTTAGAGTATGGATTCGCTTTTAGAACAGTCTCAAGAAGTGTCTCAGGTGGTAATGAGGGGAAGTGACTAACAGATGATGCTACAAAACTGTGAAGTTGAAGATATTTAAAGAAGTGAGTGTTGGGAATTTGGAATTTGGTTTTCACTTGCTGAAAGGTTGCAAAAGTACCTTCAATATACATATCCTTTAGTACCTTAAGGCCGTTTACAGACCAGACACCAAAAGAGTCATCTATAATAGAAGGGGTAAACATGTGATTTCTTACTATGGGAGCATAGACTGATACATCATTAAGTGAAAAATGTCTTCTAAACTGTCCCCATATTTTGAAGGAGTGCTTAACCACTGGATTCAGAGAGTAATTATATATTGGATGAGGTGATGGCAATGTTGAGCAGAGTAATGCATGTAAAGAAGCAGGATGGCATGACAAGTTTTCAAGGGTCAGCCACTTAGGACCACCAGTATGTGAATTAAACCAATATAACATAGAACGAGCATTGGCTGCCCAATAATAATACTGAAAATTGGGTAATGATAGTCCTCCATGTTCTCGATGTCGCCACAAAACACTTTTACGGATGCGTGCATTTTTCCCATTCCATATAAAAGCTGATACCAGCTTGTCTATCAATATGAAGAACGATTTGGTTAAAAATATCGGGATACACTGGAAAAGATATAGAAATCTAGGTAGGATATTCATCTTGACGGTGTTTATCCTGCCTCCTAGCGATAGCGGTAGTGTACCCCAACGCTCAAAATCTTGTTTTATAGAATCTATCAATGGAATACAAGAGGTTCTTGTAATTATTAGTAACCCATATACCTAAATACTTGCATTTATCTTTACTCAATTTAAATGGAAAGGAGTTAAATGTGATAAATCTGGCTGCACTGTTAATCGGCATAAGTTCACTTTTTTGCATATTTATTTTATATCCTGATATTTTTCCAAAACTACCAAGTAATGACAGTAGACGAGGCAGGGTCCTAAGCGGCTCAGACACATACAAGAGAGTATCATCCACATAACGGGACACTTTATGTTCGGATTCACCCCTCAGTATGCCTTTAATAGTATTATCGGACCGTATTGCCACTGCCAGGGGCTCAATCATCAGTGCAAATAATGAGGGGGATAATGGGCAACCCTGCCTAGTCCCGCGGCCTAATTGGAAAAAGGATGATATGTTATTGTTTGTCCGAATTGCTGCTACAGGAGAGGAATATAAAACATTAATCCATGAAATGAATTTGGCACCAAAGCCAAATTTCTTCAAGGTATAGAAGAGGTAGTCCCACTCCACCCGATCAAATGCTTTTTCAGCATCAAGTGACAGAAGCACCTCAGGTATATCGGGTGGAGTGGGATAGTGAAGGATATTCAGAAGTCTGCGTATACTGTAGAATGAATATCGATTTTTGATAAAGCCTGTCTGATCATCAGACACTATTGAAGGTATAACAATCTCTAATCGACATGCTAAAAGTTTGGCAAATATTTTACTATCAACGTTTAACAATGATATAGGTCGATATGAGCTACAATCTAATTTACTTTTACCCTTTTTATGAATTAAAGAAATAACTGCTTGTCTCATGGTTTCTGGTAACGACCCTGAGATGAAGGACTCCTCATAGACAGCGAGTAAAATAGGGGAAAGTTGTGAGGAGAATTTTTTGAAAAATTCGCTCGGAAAACCATCTGGCCCCGGCGACTTTCCACTTTGCATGGTGGCAATTGCTTTCAATATTTCAGCCTTTGAGAATGGTCTTTCCAAATCTGAGGCATATTGTTCATCAATAGTGGGCAGAGTAAATTTGCTGAAAAATGAATCAAACAATACCTCATTTCTACTGGATTCAGATGTATATAATTGCGAATAATACTCCTTAAACCTATTGTTAATCTCTAATGGATCAGTTAATTTCAAGGATTGACTGGTCGACACTTTGTTGCCGTAGTTGATGAGCTAAGATTTTTCCTATTTTTTCACCGTGTTCATAAGACTTATGTCTGGATTTATTTAAAAGGTTCTCAATAAGTTTCGTAGATAACAGATTGAATTCTGTCTGAAGAGCCAATCGTTCCTTAAATAAATCAACCGATGGCGAGTGTGAAAGAACCCCATCAATTTGCAGAATATCACTTTCTATCTTTTTAAGCCTTTCCTGTCGTTTTTTCTTTACACGGGCACTATATGATATGATTTGGCCTCTGAGATAGGCTTTTAACGTTTCCCAAATTAGACAGTAAGACACCCCTGGGGTCCAGTTATGCTCTAAAAACTCATGTATTTCCTTGGAAATAAATTGAACAAACTCAGTATCTGAGAGTAGTAATGTATTAAATCGCCACGGCCGATATCCACTGCTTGTAGTAGGCACATTTAAAGTAATTAACAGTGGTGCGTGGTCTGATATCACTATTGCCTGGTATTCACATTTACTGACTAATGAAAGTAAACTATTATCAACAAAAAAATAATCGATTCGAGAATATGTTTTGTGAACCGGTGAATAGAAGGAGTAACATCTGCGCCCAGGATTCTGAAAGCGCCAAACATCAGTCATGCCATAAGTTTTAAGAAGCTGATTAAGTACTACTGTTGAACGAGTTAGTTGCATGGTCTTGGGTGAACTGCGATCCAATGAGGACGACAGTACACAGTTGATATCTCCTCCTAATATGACCTGATGTGTATCTATATCAGGTATTCGAGAGAAGAGGCTGGTAAAGAATGCACTATCATCCCAGTTAGGTGCGTACACATTCGCTAGAACTACTGGGGTACCGTTCAGTCTGCCCACTACTATTACATAACGGCCAGCAGAGTCAGCATCAACATTTGACACTACAAACGGGATAGTCTTTTTGATCAAAATAGCTGTTCCCCTAGATTTAGAATGAAAGATAGAGTGGAAAATGTGTCCCACCCATCCCACTCTAAGCCTAAAATGGTCAGATGTGTTCAAATGGGTTTCTTGCAGGAAGGCAATATCTGCATTCAGCTCCTTAAGGTGTGAGAGTACTTTTCGGCGTTTCACTGGGTGATTTAGTGATTTAACATTCCAACTGACAAACTTTATCTGGCAAGTGCCTGATACATCAGTGTGAGCGTTCATTTATATTAGTGTTAAGTATTTATAAATTGTAGTACGGATCCAGCCTAAGTAACATTTGCGCCACGTAAACAGAAGATAGTCCCTCCCCCAACCTAAAGTTAGCAAAACAAAAAATAGGAGCAGTCAATTTAGTGCAACAGTAACCTCCCCAGTCACCAACTAGAACATGGTGAGATAATAACCCCTCACAAATAACAAATCCACACATAAAGTGCTTTTTAAAAGTACTCTAGCTCTGCAGCTTGCTCTGCACAGACATCATAACAAAATATTTTAATATAATCCCAATGTTTCAGATTAAATAGAAAAATAAAGGAAGAGTGGTGCTTTTTATCTTCTAACAGACTTTAAGACTGGTAAAAAAAAAAAAAAATAAAAAAAAAATAATAATAATAATAATAGAAAAAAGAGATAAAATCCATTACATATAAACATAACAGTAACTTTAGCACAACCTTTCATTGACCAAAAAAAAAAGAAAAAAAAAGGCCTTAAAAGAAATTACCTTAACTGTAGTCCCACATCAACAAGCCTCCTTGTTGTATTTTGCATTATTGTTTACCAAACTTAGACAAGTGAAGCTAAGCCACCTCACGCAGAATGTTGTCTTTAACACACGCCATGGCCTCCGCTGCGTCTTGAAACTGCTTATCTGTCCCGTTATACGTGATCCGAAAGCTGGATGTAGGAGACCATAGCGAACCCCCTCTCGTCCTCGAAGTACGGACCTCGTTGAACGCCGACCTGGCGCGGGCTACACTCGGTGGATAGTCAGGAAAGATGAGTATGGTTGAGCCGTTGTGTTGTAGCGGGCCAGATTCCCGTGCGCCGGCGGAGGATTTCCACACAATCTTGATAGTAGTGCAATTTTGCTATAATCGCTCTTGGTTTGCCATCCATCCGTTTCGCCTGTAAAGAGCGGTGGGATCTGTCAATCGGCACGTCTTTATCCATTTTAAGGACTTTTTTAATCAGCCTTGAAACAGAAGCAGGGGTACTGGAACCATCTTCCTCAGCTACGTTCATAATGCGGATATTTGACCTCCACATTCGGCCTTCCATGTCCAAGCATTTCTCCTGTAGATTTTGAACATTTTCCTCCAGCTTGCGCACCGTGTTTTGTAGCTCTGTGATATCATCCGAACATCCTGAGAGTCCTCTTTCCATGTCCGACACAGTTGTTCTAATCACTTCCAGGTCTGACCGAAAAGCTGATGTGTTGTTAGCTATCTCCTGTCTCACTGCTTGTAGCTCTGATCTAACTCCATCAAACTCTTTAGACATGATTGACTTTAACTCGGTTTGGAAAAGCGTGGTCATCTCTGTTTTTATAGAGGACAATAACTCTTCCTTCATCTCCGTCGTCATATCGATCTTTCCTCCAGTTTGATGAGCTTGTTCAGCCATCTCGGGTGTCGTGTTAGCGCCGGTGCCAACGCTAGGTGTGTCGGTGCTCGTCTTGTTAGCAGAGGCCTTGCCCGTATATTTGTATTTACGCAGGTTGTTCGCCATTTACATTTATTCAGGGGATAAATCATCTTCAAAGATGCAGGACAGTCTTGGATAGTTATTTTGTATCACACATTTGACTAAAGCACCATTTAAAAGGGTAAAAAATATAATTTGTGCAGAGCTCTCTAAACTTGCAACCTACTCCATTGCCTGCTCGCTAGCGCCCCCCATCATTGATCATTTTGACTTTTATCATTTCAACTATGATAATTATGACTCTTTATGGCTTAATTATATCTTATGACTTTGTGTCATAATTTAAACTTTTTGTCACAATTATGACTTTTTATGTCTTCAGCCAGAAGAATTTTGACTATCATAATTTTGACTAAAGTCAAACAACATTTAACAACATTAGGAGCCTTTAAAACAGCATAATAGAGGCACTTTAACCATTTTTTAGCATAGATCTCCAGTTGTATGAGATTGATACGGTAAAACTGTGTGTCGAGAGCTGAGATTCATGATATGATAATGAGCGTTTGCTTTCTGACCAATCAGAGCAGAGCAGCTCTCAGAGAGGCGGGGTTTAGAGAGACTGAATCTTCAAACAAACCTTTTCAGACTCTTTGAGAAATGAGGTGTTGTGCAACATATATTATAAGAAAATTAAAGTGTTTTTGACCTTGTGACCCTGTTGAAGGAAACCCAAAACAACATTAGGAGCCTTTATAATAGCACAATAGAGGCTTTAAATTCACCTCTCGAGTTCCACAGAAGTCAGTCATACAGGTTTGGAATGGCATAAGGAAGAGTAAATCATAAGTTAGTTGGATGATGAGATTGGCAGTGTGTGTGAGAGCTTATGACGTGTGTTTGCAGGGATTTCAGGGCTTTGGCTTTGGAGACGGAGGCTTCCAGATGTCGTTCGGGATCGGGGCTTTTCCTTTCGGGATCTTTGCCACGGCATTCAACATCAACGATGGAAGACCACCTCCAGGTAAAACAATGAGGAAACTTTGACCTGCATTAAGAAGTTATTAATAAAGGGTTTAAGTAAACATCATGTTTTTTCACTAAATGAACTCAAGAAAGAAGGATGGTGCTAATGAATCACTGAGTGAATGAATCTCGGTGTAACCCTCTGCTGCTCTGCGGACGTTTTTGGCAGAAATAAAATAAAAATAAATTTCTTTGGAATGGTTCGAAACTTGGTAAAGGTTTTGGCTCTTGCTGTGTGAACACACACAATAATCATGGCCATGACTGGAACAGGTTTAATGGTCCTGATAACAATAGTCACACTTGAGCTCCTCGCGGTCAGAAATGACGCATTGGAAATGAATGAGAGAGGAGTTTCCTCTAGTGGAAGCGTTTGGTACTGCAGCCGAACAACATCTCACTGAGAGATCAGCTTTGGAGATATCAACCTCACATTTGAACACAACTTGTTTAGATTTATGGCTTTGATCTTCTCAGTTTTAGAGTAAAACATGTTTTTGAAAATATAGATTTCATATAAACAATTAAAGGTATTTTTGTGCATTTTTCATTACATACAATTCTGTTAATTTTTTAAGTTCACCTTTTAAAAACGTTCAGTTTTCATCAATAATCTACAAGTGTCGTGTTTGAGAAGAGATCAAACTTCAGTCTGTCGCTCTAAAGCATTCAAGATTTACCACAGTTTAAGCTGGACATGTAATGTTCAGGTCTATGCTCAAAAAGTGAAGAAATGGATTATAAATACAGCGTAAATATAATTTACTACCATAAAATCCCCTAAAAATACAAAATAAAAAAAACATTAATAAACAAAAATATAATACATTAATGTCATTGACAAAAATAAATCTGTGGGACACGTGAAGAGCACCAGAGGGTTTAGGAGGTCTCGATACTTGTGCTGGAAATCAAGACAGAAATATGATGTTTCGCAGTGTGATTTATTGAAACTGAGTCTGTCTGAGATTAATCTTATAATGCAATATTGAGATCAATAAAAAATTTATTTATTTATTATTGTTTGATTGTATGTTGTTATGTCTGTTGTGCTGCACTTTGCTCAGCATTCATGTGGTATAAGGTGCTATAGAAATACATTTGACCTTGACCTCTTGACCTTTTGACCCCGCAGCGGCTCCGGGGACCCCTCAGCACACGGATGAGCAGTTCCTGTCCCGCCTGTTCCTGTTCGTGGCGCTTCTCATCATGTTCTGGCTGCTTATTGCCTGAACACATGCTGTTCTTACTCAGTGTTTCTGTCTGGTTTCCAGTCCTAATATCTAAACATTCTTAAATCAAGATGCATTTACTAGAGGAGTAAAATACCATAAGATATTACGTCTTGTTTTCTGGGGAAATAAATCAAAATGAAGTGAGTTTTTGCTTAAAACAAGTCAAATGATCTGCCAATGGGGTCAGAAAAATAATCATGTTTCTGTTTGAAATTAAGTGCATTTTTCTTTCCCCAATGGCAGATCATTTGACTTGTTTTAAGCAAAAACTCACTTCATTTTGATTTATTTCCCCAGAAAACAAGACATAATATCTTATGGCATTTTACTCCTCTAGTAAATGCATCTTGATTTAAGAATGTTTAGATATTAGGACTGGAAACCAGACACAAACACTGAGTTAGAAAAGCATTTCTGACTCCATTATGGCTCTTCCTGAAGGCTAAAGATCCACTAAAATCTCAGTTGTGAGTGTGTGTGCGTGTGTGTGTGTGTGTGTGTGTGTGTGTGTGTGTGTGTGTGTGTGTGTGTGTGTGTGTGTGTGTGTGTGTGTGTGTGTGTGTGTGTTTCCTGATGGGATTTTGAAAAGAAACTCATCTTTTTCTATGAAAGAGATATCTCACATGTACACACTCCTCCGCTCCTCTTCCTACATTTAAATGTCAGATCCTTCACGGGATTCTCCTACAGTTGCGGTGCCAAATGATGTCACTCGTGTTAATACAGCTGAATAATACTTGTAGAAATCCTATGAACACACACATGTTCTTCTGAACAATAACCTTGAATACTTCACGTCAACGTTTAATTTTTCCTTGTAATGAACACTTTGAATGTTTTCCTTTGTAAATATCTTTAGACATCATTAAACTAAAGCTTTTTTATCATTAAAATAAAAAGGTTTTAGAAAATTAATTAAAAATAATTCAGAACGTCTTAATATTCATATAGACTGACAGTGTGTATTATGTGAATCTTTTGGGAGTGTTTGGCCGTGTGTAAAGCACACAAGCTCATGTCGACTGTCCAGATGCTGATTAAAATTAATTTTAAACATGTTTTTGAAGGGGTTTTTATTTCCTGAGTATCAGCAGTGATTACGATCAAGTCGTCATTATCACATTCAAAAGTAGTAATTATGACATGCTAAGTCATAATTATGATTAAACACTCAAAATTATGATAAAATGTTGAAAATATGAGGGAAAAGGTTGAAATTACTTTTTTGTCTCAAGTCAGAATTTTGACATTTTAATGACATTATGATCTTTCAAGTCAATTTAATGTCATACATTAAGGCAACATTTGATGATAATTATCAGTTTCGACTTTTTATATCATTGATAATTGACAAATCAGAATTTTTACTCATAATTTTAACTCATATTTGATCAGTCAATTTCGACTTTTTACGTTGTCATAATTTCAACTGTCACAATTATGATTGTTTATGACTTAATTAAATCTTATGATAACTTAGTCAATTTCAATTTTTTGTCTTAATTTTGACTTTTTACAGCTTCAGTCAGAGGAATTTTTGACTATCAAAATTTTGATGAGTCAGTTTCGACTTTTTATATCATAATTATGACTTATTTCAGAATTTTTACTCATAATTTCAACCATTATAAGTCATAATTAATTTAAAGTTTTCGTGCAATTTTGACTCGACTCAGTTTAGACTTTTTTTTACGTCAATTTAGAATTATGACTTTTTAAAGTCAGTTTACACTTCTTATAATTGACCTCAGAATTTTGACAGTCATAATTTCAACTATAATGTCGTAATTATGGCTTTTTCAGTCATACTTATGACTTTTCATCTCATAAACATGACTTTACTCACAAAAGCATGATTTTTTTCCCCTTATGTAACCAAAACGAACGTCTATAACCCGTTTGCACTGAATTCATTCCTGATGGAGTGTGTGTGAAACCTCTGACTCATTAACTCTTCATCACCAGATCATGATTGGCTGGAAGAATGAAGAAGGTAAAATGTAAGATCTCCAATAATCAGCTTAACTCCCATGTTTAGACTTTACGAGTCCACACCAGCATTCAGTTATTAATAGATGAATGCAGCATAAACCAACAGGCCGCTTCTCTCAGTCACTGGCGTGTGTTTATTCACTGCTCAGCTGTAGTGTACACGCACTTCTTATGAAAATACAAAAAAACTAATCAAATAAATGCATGAAGTAGCAGTTCAAGACATTTAATGATGCAAGAACATTTTCACTGGTGATATTTTACAAAAACAGGGTCTTTTGTGCCACTAAATATCCAATCAAACCTAGTCAAACGCTGAGGCTTCATTTCCAGCTTCATACTGAGATATTTACACAAATAAAGCATCTTTTAATCTAAAAGACGCAGTCAAATGTTCCAGGGTCCAGTGTGTTAAGTCACACAGTCACTTTAAGTCACTTAAGTTATGTCTTTTCACTTTATATCATAATTTTGACTCATAATTTGACTTCGTTCAATTTACTTTTTACGACTTAAGTCATGAAATTATGGTTGAAATTGCGAGTCAAAATTATGACTTAAGTCGTAAAAAGTCAATTGACATATGACAGTTGAAATTATGAGTCAAAATTCTAAGTCCAACTTTTTGTCGCAATTTTGACTCGACGTAAAAATGTCCAAACTGACTTATGTCAGAATTTTGACTCATAATTTCAACCATAATGTCATAAGTCTAACTTTTTGTCGCAATTTTGACTTAAGTCAGTTTCAACTTTTTTACGTCTTAAGTCAGAATTTTCACTTTATATCAGAATTTTGACTTGTAATTTCAACCATAATTTCATAAGTCCAACTTTTTGTCGCAATTTTTACTTAAGATGTAAAAATGTCGAAACTGACTTGAGTCAGAATTTTGACTTTATATCAGAATTATGACTTATGTCAGAATTTTGACTCATAATTTCAACCATAATGTCATAAGTCCAACTTTTTGTCTCAATTGAGTCAGTTTCGATTATTTTTTTCCATCTTATGTCAGAATTTTGACTCATAATTTCAACAGTCATATTTTGACTTAGGTCAATTGACTTTTTATGACTTAAGTCAGAATTTTGATTCGCAATTTCAACCATAATTTCATAAGTCCAACTTTTTGTCGCAATTTTGACTCAAGATGTAAAAATGTGACTCATAATTTCAACCATATGTCATAATTCAAATTTTTTGTTGCAATTTTGACAAGTCAGTTTCGATTATTTTTTTCCATCTTATGTCAGAATTTTGACTCATAATTTCAACAGTCATATTTTGACTTAGGTCAATTGACTTTTTATGACTTAAGTCAGTATTTTGACTCGCAATTTCAACCATAATTTCATAAGTCCAACTTTTTGTCGCAATTTTGACTCAAGATGTAAAAATGTGACTCATAATTTCAACCATATGTCATAATTCAAATTTTTTGTCGCAATTTTGACAAGTCAGTTTCGATTATTTTTTTCCATCTTATGTCAGAATTTTGACTCATAATTTCAACAGTCATATTTTGACTTATCAATTGACTTTTTACGACTTAAGTCAGAATTTTGACTCGCAATTTCAACCATAATTTCATAATTCCAACTTTTTTTGTCGCAATTTTGACTCAAGTCAGTTTTGACTTTTTTATGACTTATGACAGAATTTTGACAGTCATAATTTCAACAATAATTGACCGTGAGATGTTTCCGGGCTCCAATGTAAAGCTACATGTCCTTGTACTGATTCCGCCAGCAGTGCGGTCACTGGTCCTTGAACTCTGCGTCAAACATGATCTTCTGGATCTGCATTTTCACCACGGCTCTTTTCTGTGCCAGCACGACTGTAGATTATATGATCTGAAGAACGGGAAAGGGCTCGGGGAAGGAGGCGCGAAGCGTCATCGTAAAGTTCTCCGCGATAACATCCAGGGAATCACCAAACCCGGGGATCTATGATGGATGATCAACAACACAAGGAAGAGTCTCGTGCTCTAGAGTCTGAGCTAGTCGGGCTAACCGTAACGCTTTTAAAGACCTCCAGAGCTCCTCAACTCACACACACACACACACACACACACACACACACACACACACACACACACACACACACAAGGGGGGTGACAGTTAACAGGTTAAAGACCTCCAGAGCTCCTCAACTCACACACACACACACACACACACACACACACACAAGGGGGGTGACAGTTAACAGGTTAAAGACCTCCAGAGCTCCTCAACTCACTCACACACACACACACACACACACACACACACAAGGGGGGTGACAGTTAACAGGTTAAAGACCTCCAGAGCTCCTCAACTCACACACACACACACACACACACACACACACAAGGGGGGTGACAGTTAACAGGTTAAAGACCTCCAGAGCTCCTCAACTCACACACACACACACACACACACACACACACACAAGGGGGGTGACAGTTAACAGGTTAAAGACCTCCAGAGCTCCTCAACTCACTCACACACACACACACACACACACACACACACACACACACAAGGGGGGTGACAGTTAACAGGTTAAAGACCTCCAGAGCTCCTCAACTCACACACACACACACACACACACACACACAAGGGGGGTGACAGTTAACAGGTTAAAGACCTCCAGAGCTCCTCAACTCACTCACACACACACACACACACAAGGGGGGTGACAGTTAACAGGTTAAAGACCTCCAGAGCTCCTCAACTCACACACACACACACACACACACACACAAGGGGGGTGACAGTTAACAGGTTAAAGACCTCCAGAGCTCCTCAACACACACACACACACACACACACACACAAGGGGGGTGACAGTTAACAGGTTAAAGACCTCCAGAGCTCCTCAACTCACACACACACACACACACACACACACACACACAAGGGGGGTGACAGTTAACAGGTTAAAGACCTCCAGAGCTCCTCAACACACACACACACACACACACACAAGGGGGGTGACAGTTAACAGGTTAAAGACCTCCAGAGCTCCTCAACTCACACACACACACACACACACACACACACACACACACAAGGGGGGTGACAGTTCTCTTTCATAGGTTCACTCAACGCTGCGGATAGCGCAGTGGGATATTCTCTGAATGTGCCGATTGTCTGAAGCCCTATAGAATCACGCCAATTCATTGGCTGATGGCGCCCGCGCAGTCTGGCTCCGCCCCGACGCTCTTACGTCGTATCATTACATATTCGCGTGCGCCATCTGCTCCTCAGATTTCTCTGCCTTCAGAACGAAGCGGTCACGTTTGCCCTTCGCTCGTGATTTTTCTGAGCTCAAAAAAAAAAAAAAAAAAAAAAAAAACGTCTTCTGGATTATTCTCGGCGCTTCTGCGACTGTTCAAGCGGAACTCTGTTTCTCCTTACGGTGAAGTTGCCATGGAATACCGACGCTGTACTCCGCCATGTGCTCGTTACATCGCTGACGACGACCCACACAGTAAGTGTGTTAAATGTTTGGGTTTTTCACATGCGCGCGAGGCAGTCATAGGATCGTCTAAATGCAAATTCTGTGAAAATTTGTTGCTCAGAACCCTCAAATCGCGGCTCGCGGTTTTTGAGAGGGAATCATTCGTCTCCCCCTGTCGCGCTCCCGAGGCCGCTCGAGGATCCGCGACTTGGGGTTCGGATGTAGAGCTTGAGGATGTGGAGTTCGAGCAGACGAGCCCCGCTCTTTCTCTCCCTCCCTCCCCTCGGCACGCGCGAGGCATGCCAGTCGAATTTTCGCACGATTATTTGCGCCCCAGCCCGGGAGCACGCGACGCGGTTTCTTTCGGGCTGGAGGATGTACTTTTTACCGAGGCTTCCGACTCCGAGGATTTCGGGCCTCCTCTCACCGACGAGGTTATCCCGCCGAGCGGCCAGGAAGCGCGGCCTACTGCGGCCTACGCGGAGCTCGTTGACGTACTTTCGCGCGCTACGGAGAAGCTCGCTATTGATTGGCCCGACGAGCCCCGCGAATCTCAGTCGTCGAAACTCGACGAGAGACTTCTCAGTGGCCCTAATTCTAGGCCTCAACGGAGAAAGCTGCCATTTTTCAGTGATCTGCATCACGAGATTTCCAGATCCTGGAAGCAGCCTTTCTCTGCGCGCCTCACTAATGCGGCAGCTGCTGATTTCACCAACCTAGTAGGTTCTGTGGAACAGGGCTATTCCGCCATTCCGGCGATTGAGGAGACTTTAGCCGACCATCTTGCTCCGTCGTCTGCGCCGTCCTGGAAGTCGCGCCCCCTCCTCCCCTCTAAAGCATGTAGGACTACTTCCTCTCTCATTGGGAAATCCTACATGGCGGCTGGGCAGGCAGGCATGACCCTGCACACTATGGCCATTCTTCAGGCCTACCAAGCGGACGTCCTGAAGGAAATGGACGAGGGCGACGGCGTGACCCCCGAAGCGGTCAAGGAGCTTCGTAAGGCTACGGATTTAGCCTTAAGAGCCACCAAACATACTGCACGCGCCATAGGTCGCTCTATGGCTGGTTCCGTTGCGGTGGAACGCCACTTGTGGCTTAATCTCACGGAGATCCGTGACAAGGAGAAGGTTTTCCTCTTGGACGCCCCCATTTCTCAAACGGGGTTGTTTGGTGAGGCGGTCAACACAGTGGTTGAGAAATTCCGCTCCTCCAAATCCCAATCGGCCGCGTTCAGACAGTTCATGCCCAGGAGGGTTAGGGAACCTTCTGCTCCCTCCCCTGTTCGACCCAGAGAACGTCCCTCTTATAGACCGGAGTTCTCTTCCAGGAGGAGCGAACCGGTGCACCCCCCACCTACACAGGTTTGGGGATCCCGCGGTCGCCCATTTCCCCGTCAACGGCCTCACAAGCGCCTCCAGTTGAAGCGGTCCGACAAACCGACCGCTCCGGCGGCCCAGAGCCGTTCCTGACCCTCCGGTCGGAAAAAGGAGAGCTCCTCTGCTTCCTCAAGGTTGGGACAGACCGCGCAAGCGTTTCTGCCCACCTCCCAGCTCTCCTTTCCTTGCCCTGTCACCTTCGCCACTCAGAGTGTCTCGAAGTGCAGGCCATTTTTCACCATCTCTACTCAGCCCGGCGCGGGAGGAAGGAGACGCTTTTTGCTTTCTCCCCTCACCCCCGACACTCTCTATAACTGCCGGTCGCATCCTCGGAGGCACTTTTTGTTCTCCTCCGGAGCAGGCAGACCTGGTCACCATGACCCCAGCATCGATGCCTCCCATCACGTGCCAGGACGCCAAGGGCTCTCCTGCACAGTCAACTTCTCTACCCCACGAACGTCAACACGGCACCCTCACTCAGGTATGTCGTCTGCATTACAACATCCCTCTTCCTCTTTCACATTTCTTTCAAGAATGGGAGCGCTTACCAGGGGTATCGTCTTGGGTTCTCCGCACAGTTCGGTTCGGCTACACTCTTCAGTTTTGCCGCAATCCCCCCTGTTTCAACGGGGTCTTTCCTACTGTAGTGGACAGCGCCACTCAGGCTTCTGTACTTCAGCAGGAAATTTCATCCCTCCTTCTCAAAGGAGCAATAGAGGAGGTTCCTTCAGGAGAAACCGAACGGGGCTTTTACAGCCGTTATTTCCTGGTCCCGAAGAAGGGCGGCGGTTTGCGTCCCATCCTGGACCTCCGCCGACTGAACTTCGCCCTTTACAAAGGGAAATTCAAGATGTTGACGCTGAAAGCTATCATATCTCAGATTCGGCCAGGGGATTGGTTTGTGACAGTAGACCTAAAGGATGCTTACTTTCACATCCAGGTTGTACGGCGACACAGGCAGTTCCTCAGGTTCGCCTTTGGAGAAAGAGCGTTCCAGTACAGGGTCCTTCCCTTCGGCCTCGCTCTGGCCCCGAGGACATTCACGAAGTGTATGGATGCAGCTCTGGCCCCATTGCGGCTCCAGGGCATCCGTATTCTAAATTACCTGGACGATTGGCTCATTTTAGCCCAGTCCAGGGAACTAGTGACCCACCACAGCGACATCGTCCTGAGTCATATCCAGTCTCTCGGTTTGAGGTTGAACTCGGAGAAGAGTGTTCTTGCTCCGGCTCAAAGCACCATTTTCTTGGGGGTGAACATGGATTCCGTTCTCATGCAGGCCCGCTTGGCTCCTGCACGGATTTCCAGTCTGACGACATGCTTGACCCGTTTTTCGCTAGGCCATCATGTGTCTGTGGGCACTTGCCTCAGGATGCTGGGCCTAATGGCTGCGGCCTCCTCTGTGCTACCGCTGGGCCTGCTCCACATGAGACCCTTCATGTGGTGGATGAAGCTCTCAGGGGTTCGGCCCTCCGGGCCAACCCTTCGTCTACTGAAGGTATCGCGCAGTTGCTTTCGAGCCCTGTCAGTTTGGCGGGACCCTCTTTTTCTTCGGAAAGGGGTCAGCATGGGTACGGTATTTCGTCGTCAAATGATTACGACGGATGCCTCTCTCACCGGCTGGGGAGCGGTTTTCGAGGGCAGACCAGCGTGTGGGGTCTGGACTGGCGAGACTCTCTCTTGGCACATAAACTGCCTGGAGTTAAGAGCCGTTTTTCTGGCTCTGCATCATTTTCTCCCTCTTCTGGAAGGACACCATGTAATTGTCAGAACAGACAACATGGCAGTGGTGTCTCATGTGAACCGGCAGGGGGGTTCTCGGTCGCGCACCCTAGACAGGCATGCGCGTCACCTTCTCCTGTGGTCTCAGAGCAGATTCCTATCTCTGAGAGCAGTTCATGTCCCAGGGGTTCTGAACCTCGCAGCAGATTTTCTATCGAGGCAGAAACTCAGATCGGGAGAATGGATGTTGAACCGCCAGACGGTGGCCCTGATATGGGAGGTTTTCGGAGAAGCGGAAGTGGACCTCTTTGCATGTCAAGAGTCGTCCCAATGCCCGCTTTGGTTCTCCCTGAGTCCCCCGGCTCCATTAGGGATAGATGCGTTTGCTCACCCTTGGCCAACGCAGAAACTCTATGCCTTCCCGCCCATCAAACTGATCCAGGCGGTCTTGGCCAGAGTGAGAGAGAGCGGAGTCCGCCTCCTCCTGGTAGCTCCGTTCTGGCCGTCTCAGCCATGGTTTTCGGAGCTAATTCCTCTGCTGGAATCTTCCCCCTGGAAGATCCCGGTCAGGGAAGACCTGCTGTCCCAACTGCAGGGCAGGATATGGCATCCTCGCCCAGACATATGGAAGCTGTATGTTTGGCCGATCAGAGGCCGTTAGCATTAAGTTCTGATCTCCCAACTGACGTTCAGGAGACCATTGCGAGTGCTAGAGCCCCTTCTACAAGGAGGCTATATTCTTCCAAATGGAAGGTTTTTGAGACATGGTGCTTAGCACATGATAGGAGCCCGGTTAACTGCCCTGTTGGTTCAGTACTGGAATTCCTGCAGGAGAAGTTTGCTTCTGGAGCAGCTGCTACCACTCTCAGAGTTTATGTCGCAGCTATTGCAGCACATAGGGAATCGGACGAGATTCCCCTGGGGAAACTAAGGTTAGTTTCGGCCTTCATGCGTGGGGTTAAGCGCCTGAAACCGGCTCGCTCCCCTAGAGTTCCCTCATGGGACCTTTCTATTGTCCTAGAGGGTTTGACGAAGGCCCCCTTTGAGCCCTTGGAGTCAGCTCCGGAGCGGATTCTGACTCTCAAGGTTTCTCTTTTGTTGGCCTTGTCCTCATTAAAGCGGGTAGGAGACTTACAAGCTCTTTCTGTTAGCGAGTCTTGCTTGGACTTTGCTCCTGGCTTGGTCAAGGTTTCCTTGAGGCCGAGACCAGGGTATGTCCCCAAAGTTCTTTCCACAACTTTCCGCTCGCAGGTGGTTAACCTTAACGCTTTCCACCCTCCTCCATTTTCTTCTGAGGAAGATAGGAAGCTTAACTTGCTCTGCCCAGTTCGTTCTCTTAAGATATATGTAGACCGCTCAGGCGGTTGGAGGAAATCTAACCAGCTTCTGGTTTGCTTCGGTGCTGGCCGCCGTGGGCTTGCTGCATCAAAGCAGAGGATTTCTCACTGGGTCACAGAAGCTATCTCGTTGGCTTACGAGGTGCGTGGCTTGCCTTCACCTCTTAGCATTAGAGCACATTCCACCAGAAGTGTGGCATCTTCTCAAGCTCTTTTTAGAGGAGCACTTTTGGAGGACATTTGTGTTGCGGCAGGCTGGTCCTCTCCGCACACTTTTGTAAGGTTCTATAATTTGGATCTTGACATGACCCCGGGTTCCCAGGTTCTTTCTGTTTGAACTCATCTTGGTCGTTGTCTCATTTATGTACCAGTCATGGAAAGCGCTCTAGCTTGGCGAGTTTGGTAGTCCGTTCCCACTGCGCTATCCGCAGCGTTGAGTGAACCTATGAAAGAGAACGTCTCTGGTTACTTACGTAACCTATGTTCTCTGAATAGGGAACGAGACGCTGCGTTAGCTGCCAAGCTCCTCGTGCTGCTGACAGTTTTCTTTTCGGCAGAGAAATCTGAGGAGCAGATGGCGCACGCGAATATGTAATGATACGACGTAAGAGCGTCGGGGCGGAGCCAGACTGCGCGAGCGCCATCAGCCAATGAATTGGCGTGATTCTATAGGGCTTCAGACAATCGGCACATTCAGAGAATATCCCACTGCGCTATCCGCAGCGTCTCGTTCCCTATTCAGAGAACATAGGTTACGTAAGTAACCAGAGACGTTAACAGGTTAAAGACCTCCAGAGCTCCTCAACTCACACACACACACACACACACACACACACACACACAAGGGGGGTGACAGTTAACAGGTTAAAGACCTCCAGAGCTCCTCAACTCACACACACACACACACACACACACACACACACACACACACACACAAGGGGGGTGACAGTTAACAGGTTAAAGACCTCCAGAGCTCCTCAACACACACACACACACACACACACACACACACACACAAGGGGGGTGACAGTTAACAGGTTAAAGGCCTCCAGAGCTCCTCAACTCACACACACACACACACACACACACACACACACAAGGGGGGTGACAGTTAACAGGTTAAAGACCTCCAGAGCTCCTCAACTCACACACACACACACACACACACACACACACAAGGGGGGTGACAGTTAACAGGTTAAAGACCTCCAGAGCTCCTCAACACACACACACACACACACACACACACACACACACACACAAGGGGGGTGACAGTTAACAGGTTAAAGACCTCCAGAGCTCCTCAACACACACACACACACACACACACACACACAAGGGGGGTGACAGTTAACAGGTTAAAGACCTCCAGAGCTCCTCCACTCACACACACACACACACACACACACACACACACAAGGGGGGTGACAGTTAACAGGTTAAAGACCTCCAGAGCTCCTCCACTCACACACACACACACACACACACACACACACACAAGGGGGGTGACAGTTAACAGGTTAAAGACCTCCAGAGCTCCTCCACTACACAGCATTTTAACCACAAACTGCAAAATAATTCAGAAGCTCTTATAGGCAGAAGAAAAGGAACCAGGTTCTCCCTCGACAATACAGTGTGATGTAATGAACTTTACAAACAAATTCAAAGTGAAAGTAAAAGTAAAACCTGAGATGATGTCATAAAAGTGAGGTGAATTCCAGACAGGACAACATCCTCTAAATATGAAAATCATGGAAAATTATGAAAAACATATATCCACACATTCCATAAATCATGGAAAATCATGAAAAACATATATCCATACATTCCATAAATCATGAAAAACATATCCATACATCCCATAAATCATGGAAAACATGAAGATGATATAAAAAGTATCTTGAATACTTATATGAATACACCTCTACATAATGATTTCACTTTATGAAACTGTAAAAACAATTTGCAAACTCTTTTTAGAGTTTTAATGATGTGGTGCAGAATCTCAGGGTGTTCCTAAGGGGAATCCCGTGGGCTGAAGAAAAGAAAGGGAAAGTCAGATCCAGTATATAAGCAGTTTCAGCCAGTGGTGAGATTAGTTTCAGCCAACGGTGAGATTACTACAGGTGTGGAGATATGGACAGGTTATACAGTTATATCACGAGTCTGGTAAGACTACATTTTCATCTCAAACAAGATTCTTTGCATTGGATTTAACTGGTAAAATGTGTAGAACAGAGCTGAGAGCATCATCAGAATAGCTACACATATTAACACTTACAAAATGAAGTGGTAACCTTGGTTTATACGGTTTATGTGGTGGTAACATTTACAAATACTGGTTTTAATTACAATTTTTTAAAAAAGTGTATAAAATGACAAAAGTCATAAAAAAATAATATAATATAATATAATATAATATAAAGTATATGACAGTGTTTCTCAAGTGGGTAGCGGAGTTTCCAGTCAAAGAAACGACAACAAACGTAATTCTGTTTTTCTGATGAGAGACTTTTATTGTGAAGGGCTTGCGTGAACGCTTTTGTCAGACCCAGTATATAGGGATAGTTCACCCAAAAACTAAAATTCTGTCATCATTTACTCACCCTCAAGTTGTTCCAAACCTGGACAAAGGAAGATATTTTGAAGAATGTTTGTAACCTAACAGTTGTGGGGCACCATTGACATCCATAGAGGGGTTTTTTTTTTCATACTATGGAAGTCAATGGGACTCATCAACTGTTAGGCTACAAACATTCTTCAAAATATCTTCGTGTTCAGCAGAACAAAGAAATGTATACAATACAGGATTGAAACAACTTGAGGGTGAGTAAATGATGACAGAATTTTTGGGTGAACTAACCCTTTAAGTAAAGAGTAGAGATGGCGATTTCAAAACACTGCTTCATGAAGCTTCGAGACATTACGAATCTTCTGTTCCGAATCAGTGGTTCCGAGCGCGTACACACTGCCAGAGTCACGTGGTTTCAAGTACACGAGGCTTCATTGCGTCATAACTGTTAGAAACACATCGAAATTTCAATAGTTCGTCGCTGAATCACTGAACAAGTGTCTGTGGGTTTTACCTGATCTCTGATCAGTTTTATACACGTGTAGACGTTTTAAATGGTCTCTTATTGGCCTGTTTAGCTGTTTTACCAATGATTTGTATGCAGGCATGTTTATGATATTAATCAGCAGAGCAGTTATGTTTCATTAACAGTTCATGTTGTGTGTAACTTTTGTTTACATAATAACCCCAAAATGTCGCTTTTATTTTCACTTTGTGTTATATTGTGTGGTGGCTCATACCAAACGACCAACTTTATTGTATTGTTATAATAGCCAATGTAATATGACAACAAATGTCATTTTCACTTTTTTACAGTATAAACCGTATTATTAAAACAAAGAAGCACTTGTGGGCATGTGTAGAATTTGTGAGAATTTAGTGAATAATACTACAATCTGAAATCTGATCTCACCTTATCTGTGCAAGCCTATTGATTACTGAGAAATCAGAAGACTAGACTTTTCATTCTAACATTACTTTACTTTAAAATAACCTTTGATTTGTATTATCCTTTGAAGTGGGAGAAGATCAGTGCAGTGTTCTGGGGTTCAACACCTGATCAGACGGAGCCATCGGACAGCTCAGACAAACCTGATCAGACGGAGCCATCGGACACTAGCTCAGACAAACCTGATCAGACGGAGCCATCGGACAGCTCAGACAAACCTGATCAGACGGAGCCATCGGACAGCTCAGACAAACCTGATCAGACGGAGCCATCGGACAGCCCAGACAAACCTGATCAGACGGAGCCATCGGACACTAGCTCAGACAAACCCAATCAGACGGAGCCATCGGACACTAGCTCAGACAAACCTGATCAGACGGAGCCATCAGACAGCTCAGACAAACCTGATCAGACGGAGCCATCGGACACTAGCTCAGACAAACCTGATCCTGATCAGACGGAGCCATCGGACAGCTCAGACAAACCCAATCAGACGGAGCCATCGGACACTAGCTCAGACAAACCTGATCAGACGGAGCCATCGGACACTAGCTCAGACAAACCTGATCAGACGGAGCCATCGGACAGCTCAGACAAACGTACGCCGCACATCTAGTCCATACACTGATAGCTCATTATGTTAGTTGTGTTTGTGCATAACACTAGACCAGTCGAAGGTTTGGACTCAATTTGTTTCTTAAAACCATTTGGATCTAAATGCTTTTGCTTAGTTTTTAATAGAATTCATATGAGTTGTGCATATACTTTAATAATAAAAAAGATAATTTTGCCCATAATTCCCATTCTTCCACTGGTGTTATTTTATAGTTTAAAGACTTAGATTGAATTAAATTGATTAGATTAGTCGTGTTTTTAGCAGTGTAGTGTGGAACCACAGATTCAGCAGTTTAACTGCAGTATTAAAGTTGACATGAATTCATAATTCATGGTCTTATTATGCACAATTCATCAGTCTTATGTTATTCCAAATAAAATAGGTTTGTCCTCAGAATCCTGAATCAAAAAGTTTCTGTTTTTTCAGATGACATCCCAGTCACTAAACCTGCTCCAGCATTGGTGTCGGTGGTCCAGGAGGGGAACAGTCCCGCACAATCCCCCGCAAACTCACATTCAGGTCTGTCTGCACTCTGGGATGGAGTTCCCAATCAAATACAGACTGAGTTTCACTTAGAAATATGTCCCATTGTAGAAAAGGCCCGTTATATTTGTGTTGCTATTATTTAGTACAGTTGACCATATTGTGAGTTATGATTTACGTTTACTGCCGTTTATTCAGTGCTTGTAATAGGATAGCGGACGTGCATGCTGGTTTGTATATTGTATGTGACGTCATGCAGTTAGTATGCAGTATGAAAGATAGTCGGTCGGTTGTCAAAGTTAGTCAGTTGTCAGTCAGTTGGATTCTCATTGTGAGAGACATTTTCCTCGGAGTGTGCGTGAATGAGAAAAGTAAGTATTTCTGCTGTATTACTCGTGATATTGCATTTCTTTGTTAGCTGTTATTTCTGTTATTTGATATGGATGAGAGTTAGGAGTTTAAGAGTCGCTACGCGAGCGTTGTGTTAATTGTATTCGCGTTCGGACGTTACTTTCTAGCTTCGGTCCACCTGATTTATACTTTACTACTTATCAGTACTTTGTGGTTGAGTAAAATATGAAGTAAGTTGTGTTAAATATTATTATCTGGACCATTATAGGCTATCTAGGCTATTGAGTAGCTATATCATAGATGACAGAAAGTTCGTTATTGGTGACTTAATGCATAGAAAATCTGAGAATCCCATGTAAGTGTTTGAATCTTTCTCTGCCTACATTTTAGAGTTTAAGATATATATAGTCACATTCTGACTATTGTTTGTATATTGTAATGTATATTAGTCCTTAAGGAGAAATTATGTGTATGCATATGTTTCCTTTATTCATTTGTATTTTGTTTCTCTCTGTATAGAAACCACACTCAAATTACACACTGAAAATTACTGACACAAGAAAGAGGAAAGAATAAACAGAATAATAAGAACTATCTCTCAGCTCGTCATTTCATACTCTGGAATATTTGGCCTTAGGTGGTGTTCTGGCCGACACTCCTGAGTGAACCTGGTGATAAACACAGAATTAGCACCCAGACTGAGCGTCTACCCATTATCTCCACTTCATTGATGGTCCTTCGAGCCGGATTACTGGGTTTACGTCAGAGATGGAATTACATCCAGAGTATGATGCTTGTGGTACACGTCCCAAGCGGCACATTCGCCCACCTGTGCGCTATGCAGATTATGAGGTCGATTATCGAGGCTACATCGGTGAGAGGTACAGAGAGGAATTAGAGAGTACTCACCAGGAGGGAAATGCCAGGATGACACCCCTCACCTCCCCTTATGACTCTCCCCTTCGCCTGCAGAGGCGGGATGCTATTCTTCAGGAGATGGACCTGGGCTATAGGGCGGAGAACCAACAGCACAGCCAGGAGAATCAGCTAGCCCCCCAGCGGTTTCTGGAGAGAGAGTTCAGGGAACAGCTACGAGATTACTCTACTCCCCTACCTTCAGCGCTGCACCCCATACATCCACAGGAGGAGTGCCGAGTTGAGTTGGATGACATTCGTCATGAAAGACACCTCCTGCAGCAGACACAGCGGCACATGGCATCAGACTTAGTCGAGCTTAGAGCATTGCGAGCAGACATGAGACAGTTAGTAGATGCTGTTCGCAACATGCAGAGTCCTACCTCTATTCATACCAGAAAACCAGAGTTAACGGTGATGTCGCCACGGCCACCTGTTGAAAGTGAATCTAGAGCTGAGGAAGAGGATGATTGGCCTGCACCACCACCATGGCCAGTCCCAGTAATGGACAAGCTTCCGCCAGACCCACCTATGGCACCATCTCTTATTAGGAGAATAGATGAGGTTCCAAGAATTAAGGAAGAAGCACTGCCAGCCCCAGCTCCTGACATGTATGTGGGTCAGCCACAAGTTAATCACTCAGCACGTGGGGCCCTTCCTACTGCAAAGCCATGGGATGACACTGCCCGTCATCTATCGCCCTGGCTCAAGCCCGTTCATTTTCCTCCGCAGCCACACAGATTACCTCCAGCTGAGCCCAAGTACCCTACGGCTTATGGTGGTCAACGGAGTGAGCTTGGCTGCAACCTAACGCCCCAACAGCGACATCCAGGCATGGCATGGACACAGCCCCTGCCCTTTAGCTCACCTCGGGGTCATAACTACGTCTCAGAGCCAAGTTACCGGGGGCCACGCCCAACAATCCGCAACTTATCAAGTCGGGACCCAAGTGAGTTCGCACGGCTCAAGATCTCATTGGAGAACCTCTTACCACATGATGCATCTGAGTTGTTTAAATACCAAGTGTTGGTTGATCACCTACAACTAGAAGAAGCCAGGTTAATAGCAGATGCTTACCTTAACTCCCCAACACCTTTCTCAGACACAATGGTTGCCCTGAATGACAAGTTTGGCCAACCACATCAGATAGCGCTGAGGCGTATTGCTGCTGTGATGGACTCACCAGACATAAGGCGGGGAGACTTTGCTGCATTTGAGAAGTTTGCACTCCAGATACAGTCACTTGTGGGGATGCTGAAGACACTAGGCCACGAGGGTGAAGTGGAACTACAGTGTGGCTCACATGCTGCTCGTCTGCTGAGCAAGCTGCCACCTGAGCAGAGAGCGGAGTTTCGCCACTGCATGTACCATCAGGGCACACAAACCCACACCTTAACTAATCTTTCAGATTGGTTGAAATATGAGTCTTGGTGCCATGATTCTGAAGGACAGTTAGCTGTGAGAGGAGCTCGAGAGAACCCGGTGTCCAGATATGAGGGTAGGAAGGGTAAGCAACCTACCACTGTCCTCCATGGTGCGAAGGATACAGCTAAGAAACCTGAGGCCCCAGTGCCAAGCCGCTCCTTCAAAGGGAACAAGAGCAAGCCATATTGTCCATTCTGCAATAATGAGGAACACTACCTTAGCCAGTGTACAGAGGTATCCAGGCTAACAAAGGATCAGCTGACTGAATGGATAAGGAGCAACAAGAGGTGTTGGCGATGTGCACGGCCACACCAGGCGGCCCAGTGCAACTTAAAGAAGACATGTAGCCTCTGCCAAGGGAAACACCTTCAGGTTCTGCATGAGGTGAATATGAGGTCACCCAAGGTCACACAATTAGAGATGAAGTGCAGACCCTCCGTGGTGCATCAGTGTCGTTCTCCAATTCTTCGCCGTCAAAGCCAAAGACGAAGTTCAAGATTGTAGGTGCCTTCACCAGTGGTCGTATTGGACTAGCTACCCATACTTACCCTATGGATCAACTCCGGGAAACCTACAAGCACCTCACTGGCCTTCCCATACGGACTCTTATAAATATCAAGCCTCTGCTTCTCATTGGGAGTGACCAATGGGAGTGAGTCACTCCCATTGAACCTGCCAGATTGGGACCTCCAGGTGGGCCTGCTGCCATCCGCACAAGGCTGGGCTGGACTCTACAGAGCTGATGAAACATGTTGAGAGATTATGGCAGGTCGACACTGTCCCATTCAGAAGCGAGAAACTAGTTACTCGTTCAAGGCAGGACCAAGAGGCCATCAGCATCCTGGAGACCAAAACCATCAGGGTGGAGGTTGATGGCATTCTCCGTTACGCCACCCCGCTGCTCCGCCGGAAAGACATGCCGCTCTTTCAGGCTACTAAAGAAGCTGTCATGCCCAGTTTACGGAGTGTAGAGAGGCGACTTGCCAGAGATCCTGCACGGGCTGAAGCCTACAGAGTGGAGATGGAGAAACTTATAAAGGCGGGCTCTGTCATCAAGTGTGAACCGAAAGTTTCAGACGAGGAAGGTTCTGAGGAATGGTATATCCCTCACCATATGGTGAGCCATAATGGGAAGAATAGGCTGGTTTTCAACTGCTCCTATCAGTATCGAGGGCAGAACCTCAACGATCATTTACTGCCTGGTCCGACCTTAGGAGCATCACTACTGGGAGTTCTGCTAAGATTCCGAGAGCATGCAGTTGCAGTTAGCGGCGACATTAGAGGCATGTTCCACCAAGTTCGCCTCCTCCCAGAAGATCGTGCTCTGCTCAGATTTCTTTGGCGTGACATCAGTCAAGAAGGACCTCCTGCAGTGTATGAGTGGCAAGTGATACCGTTTGGTACAACATGTAGCCCTTGCTGTGCCACATTCGCCTTACAACGCCATGTCTCGGATAATAGCCAGCCAGATGAAGATGTGAGGATATCCGTTCTGAAATGTTTTTATGTGGATAACTGCCTCCAGAGTGTCCCCACAATTGCTGAGGCGAGGCATCTAGTCGACAAACTACGAGCCCTTCTTGCGTCTGCAGGCTTCGATCTACGTCAGTGGGCCAGCAACGAACCAGGTGTAATAAGTCACCTACCAGAAGAGAGCTGCTCGGCTAGTGTTGAGCTATGGCTGGCTCAGAACAAGACAGATACCCCAGAATCTACTCTAGGGCTAAGCTGGCTCTTCCACACTGATGTCCTTGGTTACAAGCATCGTCATGTGGAGTACGGTGTCCCCACGATGCGTAATATCTACAAGGTGCTGGCGAGTCAGTACGACCCCTTGGGCTTCATCTTACCCTACACCACCAGGGCTAAGATAATTGTCCGACACCTTTGGGACAAACACAGGGGATGGGATGATCCACTACTACCGGAGAAGCTTCTGCAGCAGTAGAAAGACTGGGAAGAAGAACTTCAAGTCTTACCTCAAGTCACCCTGCCCCGACCTTACTTGCCGAAGGCCGTGGACATCTCCGGTCTTCAGAGAGAGGTACATGTATTTTGTGACGCTTCAGAGGAGGCTTATGGCTCAGTGGCGTACCTCCGGACCACTGACAGATACGGTGAAGTGTATCTGTCATTCCTGATGGCCCGTTCCAGAGTCGCTCCCAAGCGATTTCACTCTATGCCCCGATTGGAACTCTGTGCTGCCCTTACTGGTGCACAGCTCTCGCAGGTGCTGAAGAGGGAGCTTACCATCCACATTGATCAGACAACCCTGTGGTCAGATTCCACAACGGTGCTGACATGGCTGAGGTCTGAATCCTGCCGGTTCAAGGTCTTTGTGGGCACCCGCGTGGCCGAGATACAGGAGCTGACTGACAGGCATGCCTGGAGATATGTTGATACAGCAAGAAACCCTGCTGATGACGTAACACGAGGGAAGAAGCTGCGAGAGCTTGTTCAGCCAAATAGATGGAGCCTGGGACCTGCCTTCCTCCTGAACAGTCCAGACTCATGGCCAGAGGACCACACTGTTGACCAAGCAGAAGATACCTCAGAGCTGCGCAAGTCTATCTTCTGTGGGGTCGCCACAGTTGCATCAAGCCAGTCGACTTCAGACGTGGGCCAATACGGCTCGTGGAAGGAGCTGCTGGAAGTGACAGTGCAGGAGCTGCATGGGGCGGCCAACTCTAATGATAAGCCCACAGCTGAAGATTACCGACAGGCTGAACAGTTGATACTTCAGAGGGCTCAGAGGGATAGTTTTCAGCAGGAGTACAGCCTCCTGAAAGCTGGTAAACCCGTCCCCAGCAGCAGTCGACTTCGCACGCTGTCTCCAGAGTTGGATGAAAAAGGAGAGCTCATCCGTATTGGAAGACGACTCCGTCGAGCAGAAGGCCTAGAACTGACCACTCTTCATCCAGTCATCTTCATCCAGTCATCTTAGACCCAGGTACTTTGATAACCGCCTCCACCACCCAGGCTCAGAGCGGGTGTTCGCTGAGCTTCGACGCTCCTTCTGGATCCTGCGAGGGCGTGAGGCTGTCCGGCGCTACCAGTATAGCTGCACTGACTGTCGACGATGGAGGGCAAAACCTGCAGTGCCGAAGATGGCAGACCTGCCATCAACCCGTCTGCGCCTTTTCAAGCCTGCCTTCTATTCTACGGGGATGGACTGCTTTGGGCCATTTGAGATCAAAGTGGGCCGGCGCCGGGAGAAGAGATGGGGGATCATTTTCAAGTGCCTCACAACTAGGGCGGTGCACTTAGACCTCCTTACCTCTATTGATACAGATGCTTTTCTGATGCCCCTTCGTCGGTTTATTGCCCGTAGAGGAACGCCTGCAGAGCTGTTCTCTGATCAGCGGACATATTTCAAGGGAGGTGAGCGAGAACTCCGTGAGACCTTCGTTGGAATGTCTCACGAATTACAACATCTACTTGCACCACAGAAGATCTCCTTCCGCTTTAACCCCCCAGCAGCTCCCCACTTCAGAGGGGTGTGGGAGAGGGAGATACGCTCAGTTAAGAGCACACTCTATGCCACAATTGGTGCTCAGCCTGTTCCAGAAGAAGTGCTTCGCACCGTTCTTACTGAGGTGGAAGCGATCCTTAACAGTAAGCCCTTGGGTTATGTGTCTTCAGATGCCAGTGACCCAGATCCAGTGACTCCCAGTGTTCTTCTTATGGGGCGGCCTGATGGTTCGCTACCTCAGGTAGTCTACCCCGAAAGTGAGCTCATCTCTCGCCGCCGTTGGAAACACTCCCAAATCTTGTCTGATCACTTTTGGGCCCGTTTCATCCAACTCTATGTGCCGAGTCTGCAAGCTCACCAGAAGTGGCAGGCTACACCAGCTGACATGGCAGAGGACTGTGTAGTGATGATCGCTGATCCACATCTTCCAAGAGCCCTCTGGCCCATTGGAAAAGTAGTCAAGACTCATCCCAGCCCTGACGGGCACATCAGGTCCGCTGATGTAAAGGTGAAGGAGAGAATCTACACCCGGCCAGTTGCCAGGCTGGTTGTCCTCCCTGCACTTCCTTCTGGAGAGGATGGAGACGGTTCCACTCCTGCCCCTACACCATGATGAGCGAATGTATTACATACATTCGGGGGCGGCTGTTGAAAAGGCCCCAAAGTTATGTTTGTGTTGCTATTATTTAGTACAGTTGACCATATTGTGAGTTATGATTTACGTTTACTGCCGTTTATTCAGTGCTTGTAATAGGATAGCGGACGCGCATGCTGGTTTGTATATTGTATGTGACGTCACGCAGTTAGTATGCAGTATGAAAGATAGTCGGTCGGTTGTCAAAGTTAGTACGCAGTACGATAGAGATCGTCAGTCAGTTGGATTCTCATTGTGAGCGACATTTTCCTCTGAGTGTGCGTGAATGAGAAAAGTAAGTATTTCTGCTGTATTACTCGTGATATTGCATTTCTTTGTTAGCTGTTATTTCTGTTATTTGATATGGATGAGAGTTAGGAGTTTAAGGGTCGCTACGCGAGCGTTGTGTTAATTGTATTCGCGTTCGGACGTTACTTTCTAGCTTCGGTCCACCTGATTTATATACTTTACTACTTATCAGTACTTTGTGGTTGAGTAAAATATGAAGTAAGTTGTGTTAAATATTATTATCTGGACCATTATAGGCTATCTAGGCTATTGAGTAGCTATATCATCAGGGGCGGACTTTACCATTAGGCAAAGGTCGGCAATTGCCTTGGGCCCCGAGCTACCTAGGGGCCCCCAAAATGCCCTATTAACTTATGCTTACGTTTTTATTTTTTTTTATTTTTTTTTTTTTATTATATATTTCTAAAACTCCATTTGCGAAAAATGGCATCAAATCATTAGTGTCGCAGACAGGAGGCCCCCCCCCCCCCCTCCCCTCACTACATTGGACTATTCCATTATCTCACTTACTGCGCATCTGCGAAAGTGACAAGGCTGTGCCAAAAAACTGACGGAGAAAAAGAAGTGATTGACAGACAGAGTGTACAGAGTAGTAGACAGAGTAAAAATGAAGCGAAGCTAGCTACCCAAGCGGTGCTGAAAAAAGGAGGAAGCGGGAGGAAAGCAAAAAGTCCGTAAAGGTGCGCGGGGCGAAAGATAAACAACACGCAGTAACAGGAGGACTGGGAAATACACAAACAGAGCAAGACGAGTCTAAACGCGAAAATTTTTAGTTTCGAAGTTACCCAAGTGGCTCAAATAAAAGAAAAAAGTGAAAAGACGCTGATAAGTATTTGGGAACGCTGCCAAAGATAACAAACTTTTTTTACGGCTACTGTTGGGGATACAGATCAGGAACAACAACGTCCAATGCACAGAAAAATCGTGAAGCAAAGAGGACACGGAGATCGACAGACAAAACCGAGCAGTTTACTTATGAATCATGATATTTAAAAAAAATCTCAGCTCTCAGATTCTGTCAATTCTATTACGAAATTCAAACAATAAATACCGTTTTGCCGTTTTAATGTGACGTGACAGATTCCTATAAAAATAGTAAATAAACACTAATTAACAATGTTGAAAGATACAGTATAACTTACCTAAATGTATATTCCTCACTCATAATATCGATCAATAAGTGTTTTTCAACCGCGGAAAGAGGTAAAACAGCTGGAGAACAATCGTCACATAACATTTACCTCAGGAAAGCCATTTAATTGGCTAGAAAAAAAGAGCTATAGAGAGTATTTGGCTAAATATGTGTACTATATTACTTATTTCAACCTTAAATTATACCAGCTGATAGGGCTTTTTTTTTTCTTGAGAAAAAGTAACGCCTATCTTTTGAAACGTTACATAATATTTATCCAAATGAGTCAATATTGAATCAAATCACAAGAATTGAATCGAAATGGTGAAATTTGTCAAGCAAAAAAAAACATAGCTTACCAGAAATTGTACCATGTTACCATTGTAACATGTTTCTGTTTAGGAGTAAAGAAGTGTATGCAGGGTTTAAAGGGGACGTTTTTTTATCCTCTCTAACCTTTACTTCCCCGTAGATTAGCTTTACCTGCCTATCCACCATTCAGTCAGTACATATTTTTTTCGTTCTCTTTTAAAGATTGGATGGGGAGGGGCCCATAGCCTACCTACCTTCGCCTTGGGCCCCCGATTTGCTAAATCCGCCACTGTATATCATAGATGACAGAAAGTTCGTTATTGGTGACTTAATGCATAGAAAATCTGAGAATCCCATGTAAGTGTTTGAATCTTTCTCTGCCTACATTTTAGAGTTTAAGATATATATAGTCACATTCTGACTATTGTTTGTATATTGTAATGTATATTAGTCCTTAAGGAGAAATTATGTGTATGCATTATGTTTCCTTTATTCATTTGTATTTTGTTTCTCTCTGTATAGAAACCACACTCAAATTACACACTGAAAATTACTGACACAAGAAAGAGGAAAGAATAAACAGAATAATAAGAACTATCTCTCAGCTCGTCATTTCATACTCTGGAATATTTGGCCTTAGGTGGTGTTCTGGCCGACACTCCTGAGTGAACCTGGTGATAAACACAGAATTAGCACCCAGACTGAGCGTCTACCCATTATCTCCACTTCACCCATATTACACATTACCAAGACCATGTTTCTTTGACTTCAGGCCTTCAGACCTGTTTGAACTGAACTCTGATTTATGATGCACAACATCCTTCTGGGATCTTGATGTATGTGTTCTCAAGGTCATTGTTTAACTCTGTCGTTTCAGTTCATCAGATCCCATCACAGTATTACCCAAACTCCCTCACTGACCCTAATGAGATTGCCAAAGTGGAGAAGATCAACCTCAAAGTAAGATGTGATGGGAAGTTCATGGACGTGGACATGTTCCCACAGGAAAAACTCTCAGTTTTACTAAAGGAGGCCTGTGACAGGGCAGGGAAGAAACCAGAGAGGATGACTCTGGTTTATGAAGGTAAACACAGCATTCGTCAATCGTTTCTTGAGGTTGATCTGATGCACCAAACTTAAAAACTTCAGTTTGATGAGTGAGCCTGCACATCAGTCATTGCTAGCATTATTTATTTTCAGGAGAACATCTGGACGTGAACGAGAGAGTGTGCCATTATAGTCGACTACGAAGAGGAACCACAGTGAACTTGATTCGTATCTAAATCATGCCTGGAATATCCATCCGGATACACAAATACACTACAAGAAATGCTAATCATGCTCATCATGTTGCTTTAAAACCAGTGTCACTGTAAATGTTTACTGCAAGTATTGTATTGATGTGCATGTTGTATATTCTCTGCAGTCTTACCAGCTATTTTTTTTAATGACACTTTTTTTGCCATGAGACATATTGTGAAAAACAGTATTAAGTCTCCGCCCAATCGGTCCAACAACAGTTTCTGATAAGCTTGTGAAAGATTATTGCGTTACTGCCTTTTCAGTGTGGCAAATTCATTGAATTACCTCTTTGTTTCATCTGACTCCAAAAATAAAAAGGGCCAATAGATGTTTGTTAATCGTTAAATTTATGTGAATGTTTGATTAATCAGTTGAACTCTTTATTGAAATTACACCCATCCGGATTCCTATACGATCTCATAATCACAAACTCGTCAGTCTCGGTCATTACACAGAGGCGATTGACTAATATCCTAGACGGCCGTACTCCACTTCGCTCATTCTAGAATATATTATTTAGTCCCCATAGATCTGAACACACTGGATTAAGGTAGATTATAACCAGAGGTCTCAACCATTACCATAGAAGCAAAGCTGGCCAACTTAACTACTTCTAATGGTAACTTTGTATAATCATGCTGTAGTTTCCCACATAAACTTAGCAAAAAATTAGTTTGGTCAAACTTTCCTGTAGCTCTAACAGTAGAGCTCTGAGTGACGCTTGCAACGCCAAGGTCATGGGTTCAATTTTAGTCTCCAATGAAAGCCCAGAACCTCTGCTTGGTGTTCACTTTGTTTTGACTGCGAAAAAATATTTAATCGCTCTAGTTTTGGCCCAAATGTAAGAGAAGAAAACACAAGACTCCGCGGCTCGTGGACGCGCACAGACAGCGAGCGGGCAGGTTGAGTCTACGAGGTTCTCATGTGCAGGAAGCGTTTGAAAGCTCACAATGACGTAGTGTAAATATCAGTGTGTGGCATTACTCGCATAAGTGGCGCTCAGACTAAAGTCGAGTCCGTATGTTCGTTTGGCAGCAAGCTAGTTATTGCATACATCCGTATGTATCCGTATAGTTATTTTACTTTATAAAGTTTTAAATATGAATATTTTTCTTACACAAACGCAACGCTTCGCTTCAGAACGCCTTTATTAGCACTTTATGATGGACAGATGAACTTTCATGAGCTTTAAACTGATGGTCGCAATCCACTGCTATTATAAAGCTGGGAAGCGTCAGGTATTAATATCTCAGATTGTGTTCGTCTGAAAGCAGAGAGTCATGAACACTAGCATGAGTTCAGAGAGTCATGAACAATAGCATGAGTTCAGAGAGTCATGAACACTAGCATGAGTTCAGAGAGTCATGAACACTAGCATGAGTTCAGAGAGTCGTGAACACTAGCATGAGTTCAGAGAGTCATGAACACTAGCATGAGTTCAGAGAGTCGTGAACACTAGCATGAGTTCAGAGAGTCATGAACAATAGCATGAGTTCAGAGAGTCATGAACAATAGCATGAGTTCAGAGAGTCATGAACAATAGCATGAGTTCAGAGAGTCATAAACACTAGCATGAGTTCAGAGAGTCATGAACAATAGCATGAGTTCAGAGAGTAATGAACACTAGCATGAGTTCAGAGAGTCATGAACAATAGCATGAGTTCAGAGAGTCATAAACACTAGCATGAGTTCAGAGAGTCATGAACACTAGCATGAGTTCAGAGAGTAATGAACACTAGCATGAGTTCAGAGAGTCATGAACAATAGCATGAGTTCAGAGAGTCATAAACACTAGCATGAGTTCAGAGAGTCATGAACACTAGCATGAGTTCAGAGAGTAATGAACACTAGCATGAGTTCAGAGAGTCATAAACACTAGCATGAGTTCAGAGAGTAATAAACACTAGCATGAGTTCAGAGAGTAATGAACACTAGCATGAGTTCAGAGAGTCATGAACACTAGCATGAGTTCAGAGAGTAATGAACACTAGCATGAGTTCAGCGAGAGTAAATCATGTTCATTTTAAAGTGAACTCCTGCTTTAAACTCCGAGTCTCTGATCAGATGTGATTCAACTCTCATCATCATCATCATCATCATATAAATGGCTCGATGGTGTTTTAAGCCCCCAATGGCCCCTTAGAGGCAGCTAACCCTACCCTCAACCTTAAACCTACCCATCCCCTCGCTGCCTGGAAGGCGCCGTTGGGGGCTTAAAACACCAAACACCATATAAATGATCATCTTACAGGGACTTTCTGAAGCGCTGGAACTCTTAACTCTTGAGGATCTAAATCAAGACCGAGGAAAAACACTTTCTCTTCACTGTAAAAATATTGTGTTTTTAATGGTAAAAGTAATAAACGCTACGGCGAAAAAACTGTTAAATGGTTAATAGAAAGTTTACGTACTATATACGGTGATCTAACTGTACATTTAATGTAATTTTACAGTAAATACGTTAAATTTACAGTTTTTGGAAGTGAAAAAGAACAAGTCATTGTATAATTTACAGTGAAAAACCATAACTTGACATTCCCACAATTCCATCATTTGATGTATTTTTGTTGAAATAACTGTTTCTTCATACTTTTTCTTACATTTAATTAAATAAAATAAATGTTTATTGCATTTTTACACTGTTGTGTGTGTGTTGTGTGTGTGTAGTGTGTGTGTGAGTGACACTGTGCAGCTTCTGTTTATTAGTATTAACTCTCTTGTGCAAAACAGATATTAGTACTTCATTAGGTTGGTAAGTTAACATTATATCAGATAGTGAAATACGTTTTTTACTGTAAATGTAAGTTAAGTCTGTAAAACCTGAAATGTTGCTCCCGTACTTTTTTTGCGGTAAATTTCTGGATATCTTCTTTTTTTCAACGTAAATTTCCCAGAATTTTAGTTTCCAGTGAAAATCCCGATGGACCCCGACAGAAACATGGCGTCGCTCAGATCCGGCAACATCTGTACCGCCTGATCCACATGTGTTCCGGATCTGAGCCATAGTTCGAATTACAGGGGGTACTGGGGGGTACTATACCCCCCAATGAAGACCCAGTACCCCCCAAAGGGACAGAAATATCAGTTTTGGGGGGGGGGGGGGGGGTCAGATAATTTTTCCTTATATTGTGAAAAAATATAATTACAGTTACAATACAAGTCAACTCCTATTTTCACTGTAGGAACATTTTAATGTAAAGCGATTTCAGACACCCCTATTGTGGACCGTACCATTTTTAACCACCGTGGCTAGAAGCAACGGAGATAGAGAACGACTTCAACTTCTCAAGCAAGCGTCAACGTTGAATGACAAAACGCTAGTTTCATAAAGTATTATTCTTTTCAACATTCCTTATTTGTATATTCGAAAATATTTAAAATGATCTAATTTAATACAATTATAATTTTTCAATGTAAATTATTTCATTTTATTGGTAACAGCCTAGTGTCTAATTATTTGAATTGAATATATTTATCAAATTTAAGAATTTGAAATGAAAGATGGAGCATACATTTAGGGGAAAATGCCCTTTATAAAGGTACAAAAAATTATTCTGAGTGTTTTCAAACAGTGATGTAATGAAACATTGACAATTTAAGCTTGAAGGGAGTAAAGCCTTTTATTTTAAATAAATGTTCGTTTTAAATCAGCCTACTTCAGTGTGATATATTACCATATTATCATGCTTAACACTGAGAATTTGAATAATTGTAATATGATGATCAGATGCAGATCAACAAAAAAAATACACATTTAATTATCTTATTACTAAAATACATTATGATGATTTTACCACCTCCGCCTCATTTTGAGCCAGGAAAACCCCTTAAATAGGCAATAGGCTTCTTGTAAAGGTATTACTTTTACTAGTAATTAGAATGGTATTTTAGCCTGGTTAAAACCAGACCATTCTCAGTAGTAACTGAGTTATGGTCTGGCAAAGCTCCATAGACAAATCATTTCCAAAGGGGCGTCACCAACGGGCATCGCTCAAATGAATGACCTAAAACTCCAAAAACCAATCAGAGCGTCCTCGTGTAAAGCCATATGCTGCGTCCCAATTCGCCTATGTTACACTACGCCATAAAAGTATGTACTCTTTTTGTGAAGAAAATGTATTTACTTTTGAATGTGTAGCAAAAAAGTAGGCAACTTTTGGACATACTACTTCGTCATCTTTATCGGACGGATCTGTCGCGTGCATCCTGTCACATAAACTGCCCTGTCAATCATCTTGTCACAGTTAAAATCCTCTATTAAATCTAATTTAATTTCCTACCGTTTCGGAGAGAAATGTAGTAGCATGTTCATCTGCCAGTGGGTCTTTTTCTTGGAGACTGTCCTCATGTGTTTGCAATTTGAATATAATAATGCTGCATTTAAAAGTTGCTGCGCTTCACCAATGGAGTGGACGTCGCCAAGGCCGCCTTAATGCACGGGCTTACCTGGGCTGAAGCCCAGGGGCCTCCCAAGTTCAGGGGCCTCCCATGTTCAGGTTCATGATGAGCTGAAAAGGTCATATTGTTTTAACTTGTCAGATTTTGTCGCTGTATGTCGCTAGTCGCTTGTGGGCGTTGGTAGTGCTGTCGCTCTAATGTTATTGTTAAGGTGCGTTCACACCAAACGCGAATAGAGCGTCTGGCGCGAGTGATTTCAGTATTGTAAAGACGCGTTTACGCGCGTCTAGAGGTCCCGCGGCGCGAATGAGGCGAGACTGCTCGTCTGGCCACATCTATACAAAACACCACCACAAGTGATATTATACAACTATATCATTTTAATTTGACTAGGAATTAGGCTCAAAAGAAACAGTATGCTGTTGGGAGAGTGTTTTTATATTACACACAGCAGTGTTCAGGGATTAAATCATTTACTAGATTAACGATCGATCAATCTACAAATTAAACTCACTCATACTGTCATCAATTACTAAAACGTCATCCGAATTTGACAAATAGGCTAATACATTTTCTTGTCCCTAATAGTCTTCATAATGCACTGTAAAATGAACTGCAGCAGTGCTAAACTTGCATCATAAAACTACAACACTCGAACTATAAATGTATGAATTAAACTCACTGAGACTGTCGACAGTTTCTTTTCCATGCATCATTTTATTATATCCATGTTTGTGGTTAGTTACAGTCAAATCATATAAAACAGTGAAATCGCCCTTGAACTCTTCGGTCTTGCCGATTCACATGCAATTTCACTCGAGACGGTGACGGGAGCTGAGCTCCACTGAAAGGCTTCTTTCCTATTGGTCGTCGCTCGCGAAAATCGCTTCTCATTTGCATAAAGTTGAAATTTAGTTGCTGTGTGTGGTTGTTAAATAAAGTGTCTTGTGTTTATGTGCTCAGTGATATGTTAATAACAACATTAAAATGAAAAACAATATTTAAAAAAATCACTGTTGTAGGTCTCGAAAGAAACTAATGCATTTTGTGATGTAGATTACCTATAGATAGGCTATTACACTTTTTTTTAAATGAGACTCTTTAAATTGAGGGGATGGGGGGCCTACAAAACCTCTCAGCCCCGGGGCCTAACATTAGGTTAAGGCGGCTCTGGACGTCGCTCAAATGCCTCTGGGCACAATTGGATAGGCTAGACCTAAAACCAATCAGAGCGATCGTCATCGTGTAAAGCCCGCCTCAACGTTTCTGATTGGTGCCGCGATTTCCACGGCATGGAAATGGCCTTGAATGAGCTCTTTGCCAGACTACCTGCAGAGCAAATCTAAATTTGCCGGAAGTTGTCTGGGTTTTCCCAGGCTAATGGTATTTCAGTGCACTTAACTTCTAACTTTTGGGAGTTGATTAAAACTGTTCTCTTTTGGATATATAATAACAATGAGATATTCTGTAGCCTACTGATTATCAGTTTGTCGCATGTTTAGACCTTGTATGTGTGTTGCACAACACATGTTGCACTTGGCGATCACAGTGGGGATTGATATGGTAGTGGACCATGATGGTCATAGAAGAAGTGAAGGAGCAGTACCCCCCAATTATGGTGGGGTAATTCGCACTGCGACGATCGGGTTTCAAACACTAGTTTTTACTTTATAATTTTCTCCTCCAGAAAGCTGTTAAAATGCTCACCGTGGATTAATGCGTTAAAGACACTGATATTAAAATATCAGATGCAGTTATTCATGATGCATATTATATACAGGCAGATACAGATGAGAATATGAATAAAACACGATATTGAACATTAAAGTCGAGATGAAACTGGTGTTTTCTCCGCGATAGTGACGAATATCCGAGAGAAACAAATGACCAATAAGAACAAATGTGGGCGGGGCTTAATTCGGTATTGTCGGATAAATCATATATAATAAATACTGCAATATTCCACGCAGGGGCGTCGGACTGGGGGGATAAAGGGTACCGAGTACCCAGGGCCCGAGGCAGGGGGGGGCCCTTAGAAGTCAGTTTTCTATACATACATATACATGCACTAACATTTGTATAGCATTTATGTACAAATAAAAAAGTTCCTGTGCAAAACTAAACTTGTAGTTAGGCACTGGTTTGGTATAAAAAAGTCATTTTCATGCTGTGCAGGGCCCCACCACCCCTCTCGAATCAATGTAAATGGTACGACTCGCAGGTCAGGTGCTTCTCCTACGGACCCGCGGTGAATCAGTTGATGAGAGACAGGAGGAGCTGTGATAGGAACTAGGAAGACAGGGGAAGAGTCATGTTTTTCCTTAAGAAAGGAAAATAAGGGGCTCAAAAACGAAAAGAAAAGAAGATTAAAGAGAGAAAGGCAAATGAGGGCAAGCAGTTGCTCACTCAGTTTTTTTTAAAAGAAAGGTGAGCTCCAAATGCATCATCGAGCATTGACATTGTTTTAACATAAATATCTACTCCAGGTAGAATAGCATACATTTATGTTCGTACTCTGTTTTAATAATATACCAATACTTTATATACCAATACTTTATAGTATCACACCCTACATACAGGGATGCAAACAGCGCGCTTTTCGGCGCCTCGCGCTTTTTTCACGTCAGTTTGGGTGACAAAGTCATCTGAGGCCATTCCATAGCTTAATGTGAGGGACAGATGTCGTATTACATCATTAAAGTTTACGGAAACTCGTTTTCCCTCCTCTGCGGCTGTCAATCTCCATTCAGTAACAGCTAACTAACGTTATTCAAACAGCGCGCGCGCCTCTGCCGGTTACAGCAGGATGCACGGTAAAACTCTCTCCAATATGATATATTAACATTATAATGCTTGATCTGTAGAGAAAAGGCTGTGGATTTGCATAAAATGACTTTATTTTGTTGGAGTTTGTTGCTGTTTTTAAACGACTCGCTACCGTGTGCCTGTTAGATCACAAACAGCACAAGGACTATGAATCGGCATCAAACGCACAATAACTGGAATTTAAAACTGAAGAAACAAATGATCAATAAACTGTTGGACAGATAAACACTAGGATTTGTGCGCTCGACATGTCTTCGCTTTGTGCCGTGAACTTTTAAATGCACACTTGCTGTGACTCCATGTCGCTTTGAGCACATCATTCTGCACCCGCGATGCGCATTACGCGCTCTGTTTTGAAGCGTTTCGTTTTGAAGCGTTTCATATTATCATGGTTTTGCGCACTGAAAGATTATTAAAAGCCTATATTTTTTTATACCTAGCCTGCTTAATGCATTTAAAATAAGCATCATTTAATTGTGTATTATTTCTGTGTGTAGCATAGGCTATATAAATACACTTCTAAATTCTTGACATTAATATATAAATATAAAATTGAGAAATGTATGATTGCCTAATTGAATTTTATACTAATAGTACTAATAGCAATTTGTTTTTATTAACGTGTAGATTTGATAAAATTACTGTGCAGATTTTTTCAAGAATTACTTTTTGCTGCTGATTTATAGGCCTACACTCAATAAGTTTAATAAAAATACATAATAATACATTTATGTAATATTTAAAGGTGTTAACCGTAATCTTACACTGCAAAAATCAGATGTTTACATGAAAACACTGTATATTTCCCTCCATTGTCAAAATCTAACACCCGCAAAAACGCAGATCGTTAGCGCCTATTTTACCGCATTGCTATGCAGATTAGCTCGCGCACGCTCTTACATTAAGTACAGAATTGTTCTCAGTTTAATGCACATCTTAATGATTGAAAATGACATTTATTTTAAACAGACAAATAATCATCAATTAACTTGTACTTTTGACAATAAAACAAAAATATATTAATCAGAGTGTGACTTATTTTGTTTACATTTTAAGTGTTTTTATGATAAAAATGCAGTACCCCACCCATTGGTATCACTATGGTATTTGGTACGGGGGCCCAGCAAGATGGTTTGTACCCAGGGCCCAAAATTTGGTGCTACGCCCCTGATTCCACGCAAAAATAAGAATGATCAGTTTTGATTTCATGGTGACTTTAAGCATTTGATCATATAAAAGCATTATAAAGTATCAGCCTTTATATAATATGAAAATCAGAAAGAGCTTTATTGACAATGATTTGATTTTCCCCTTTAGTTTATGAAGCTTCCATGTAAATACAAGACAGTAATAATAATATTAAAGAATGGAAATGTGACAATATAAGACACATAATGGCTATATTTACAGCAATAAGGTGTATATATTAATATAACTGTCTTAGTGCAATAATGCGCCGCGTTACGCGTTTTAATGTCTCTTTTATCGTACAGTATCATAAATCTGCACTCATATCGTGAATCAGAGACTTTATTCCTCAAAGTTCTTCAGAAAACAAACAGAAAGACGCGCGTTTAAAAACATCTAGACGGAGCGGAACAGAAGGATGAAATATTAATAAATCAACATATGAAACTCAAGAACGCGCGCTAAACCCTGTTAACTTCATTATACTGTCCATCATTTATACTGTCCATCACAGTCTCAGAACGCGCCTTTAATAATCAACGCTCAAACCGCAGTGTGATTGACACGGACGCGTTGTAGTTGTTGAGTCTCCAGCTGTAAATATGTGTGTAAAATCATCAAGATCAACAGAACAGAAACACTTTTCAAAGTCAAACGCTTGTCGAGCGCGCGTGATGTTGACGCACTGACCGGAGAGCCCGACGCACGCGGCGACCCCTCGCCTCTACCGCGCAAGCGGGACGTCATGGCGGGGTTGTAGACCAATGAGAGTTGAGTATGGGCGGGGCTAAACAGAGCGTCGCGTCACAAACAGAAACACAAGCGTCAAAAGGTCTTGATCAGGAATTAAACGCCGAGACAAATATGGCATATTCATATTCAGCCCGTTTATTTTCCTACACTTCTTCAAGTTTTACAAGACTTAAGTTAGTTTTAAACAGTAACATAATTGAGGGAAGAGCCTATTTTACTCATAATGCACAAAATCAAGTATCAAAATCTTTAAATCTTTATTGTGTCTTCCATCATTTCTTCTTGAATTCAGCTCTCTAATTTCATCTCTCAGACACAATAACAAAAGTACCAGATTTTAAAGCTTTTTATGTATCTATAAATAGTTTCTTGTAGCCTAAAAAGACCAAATTTATACTGTGAAAAGTCAGGGTCTATTTAATGTTGATGTGAGATCTGAAGATCAGGCCTGACTGAAGCCTATTTATACATGATCAATGTAAAGCTGCTTTGGAACAATCTACATTGTTAAAAGCACTATATAAATGAAGATGACATGAAGGGTGTCACTGTATTGACTATTAATTATAATAAATCACAGCACCACACTTTTTTACTATTAAAGGAAATCTAAAATCTCTACATAAATTATAGTATCAGGATAATGGTTGAAGAAAAATGTCCCAAAGTCTGTTCAAAATCTCAAGGTCCCAGCAAACAAACATTAATATACTTTTTGCTATGCACACTGTTTCATGTTTCCCCAGATTTGGATTATTTACTCACTTACTCACTTTGTTATACAGCGGCATTCTTCTGCATCATTGGATTTCAAGCGCCAGAATACCGGACCTTTAAAGATGACATATTATGCCCCGTTTCACAAGTAATATAAATCTATGGTGTCCTCAGAATGTGTCTGTGAAATTTCAGCTGAAAATACCCCAACGTTCACGTTTTCTGGGTTGGTAGAAGCACCGGGGACCCGATTATAGCACTTAAACATGGAAAAAGTCAGATTTTCATGATATGTCCCCTTTAAATAGATGGATATTGCATGCATTAACATTGCACCGATGGGGAGCTTTCACAGCCCCAATAGTGCCATTGTTTTTATTTTTCAAGGAGGAAGAGACCTCCATCATTGTCCAGCACTGAGTTGTCTTCGTCACCACCATCCCTGTCCATCATGGAGCCAGTCTTCCTCTCCGGTACCGCTCCGCTGAAGCCAGGCATTCCCTCAGCTCCACCATCAGCTCTTTCACACAGCCCTGATCCGCCTTGGGGCTTCCGGTCCCTGTCTACGCCTAGTCCCTGGGAGTCCTCGGCTCCACCTCGCCCCGTTGACCGTCAGCTTTGCCCTGGCTCCTCGCCCCCTCAGCTCCACCTCGGCCCGTCGGCCTATCAGCATTGCCCTGGCTCCTCGCCCCCTCAGCTCCACCTCGGCCCGTTGACCGTCAGCTTTGCCCTGGCTCCTCGCCCCTCCTGGGAGTTCTGACCGTCAGCTTTGCCCTGGCTCCTCGCCCCCTCTGCTCCACCTCCACCTCGGCCCGTTGATCAGCTTTGCCCTGGCTCCTCGCCCCCTCGGCTCCACCTCGGCCCGTTGACCATCAGCTTTGCCCTGGCTCCTCGCCCCTTCTGGGAGTTCTGACCGTCAGCTTTGCCCTGGTTCCTCGCCCCCTTGCCCCCTCGGCTCCACCTCGGCCCATTGACGTCAGCTTTGCCCTGGCTCCTCACCACCTCGGCTCCACCTCGGCCTGTTGACTGTCAGCTTTGCCCTGGCTCCTCGCCCCCTCGGCTCCACCTCGGCCCGTTGACCGTCAGCTTTGCCCTGGCTCCTCACCCCCTCGGCTCCACCTCGGCCTGTTGACTGTCAGCTTTGCCCTGGCTCCTCGCCCCCTCGCCCCCTCGGCTCCACCTCAGCCCGTTGAGAAGAGAAGCCCTCGCCATTCACAAACCCTCTTGTAACTAGCAAATATGCATAATATTTTTTTTTTGTACAAAAGCTCAGGATTTATTTGAAACAATATTTTGTAAAATACTTTTGATAATTATTTTTTTATTTGCATAACATTTAATGTGATTTTTACCCACAAAAGGGAATTTTTAAACCTCCAAAAGCTTCATATAAAGAACAGCAACACATATAAAACGCTTTACTTTGTAAGTTGTTGCAATGAAATAACAGGCCTATTTACAGAAATACAGCATGTAATGTAATTATGAAACAAGCATTTATTTATAAATGCATTATTGCACTCCATCAGTGCGTTCACTGGTCCTTGAACTCTGCGTCAAACATGATCTTCTGGATCTGCATTTTAACCACGGCTCTTTTCTGTGGCGTCAGTCTTTTGAGGGCCGGGACGAAACTCAAGAGAAACAGCTCGTCCTCATCCAAGGCTTTCTGGACGCTCTTTAGAGGCTCGTTCTCGGAGACCCGTGTGTGTGTCGGATCCTCAGAGACCCATGTGTGTGTCGGATCCTCGGAGACCCGTGTGTGTGTCGGATCCTCCAGAGCCTCGGCTTCACTAGGAATCTTCCTCTTGCTGATGTGATTGCCCAGGAACGAGAGGTTTTCTCTGTGTGGCCAGTAATGCAGGTCTTCCCTCTTCAGCTTACACTGCACCACTGCAGGAGAACAGTTTCAAACATTTATTCTTCAAAAATAGGTCTACTAAATAATCTTGAAATCAGCTTTAAACAAGGGAAAACATTCTTTAACATGCATTATGCACAACAACAGGTACGTTTAACAATGATGGTTAAGAGAGCAGAGCTGAACGCATATAACGGTAACACTTTACAGTAAGGTTCATTAGTTCCCTCTCGAACGGTCTGTCGTTTTGCATAGCTCTACGCTTTGGGGAAAACTCCTTTTTCTCTGAATACTGAAGCCTTTTTGTATAATAATGCATTGCTAAAGCACAGCCAGCACAAAAGACGCTCGATTTCACCATAGATTCAGGTTTATCGACTGAAGCAACGATCTACGGGCCTCGCTGAAACAACTCTACTTGAATCCAGTCTGACTTCTGACCTGTAATGCCTGAATCATAATCATACACTGTTCACTCGTTGACCAGAGGAGAACTGAGCGACTGAGTCTGGGTTCTCTCAAGGGTTTTTCTCCATTTCTCCTTTTTGCCCAGGCCATTGGCAGAGCTATCAAATAAACATGAATGAACATCAGAAGGAATGCTGTTTTAACCGCGGAAAGACGTTAATACACACCGTTTTTCAAGTTAAAATCCTCCAACGTTAATCTATTAACTCTCCTGACTGCTTTGTCGGACAAAAATGGCGGATTCGGCGGATGGCGGATTATGATTGGCCAGATCGCCTGTCAATCAAACTCCCTGCGAACTAAGGGTCAATTATGCTGGACCCTGAGCCCAAGAAGCAGTCCTGATCAGCAAAACAGGAAGAGGGGAGGGCCAGGTCTTGCCGGATCACCCTCCAAACGCCCCGTTCAGGTCTGGCCAATGGAGCAGACGTCGCGATTACAAGCAGCGGACCCGTTCAAGTTCATCGACCGCTGTTATAGTGAACAAAATAAAAACCAAAAATACTCTGCAAAAGAGCACTTTTCCTCTTCCACACCACACGAGTGTCGGTTCCCTGCTCAAATGCAGCCACACGAAATGATCCAACCCATAGCCAGCCGGGCCGAGGCATGGGAAGCCATCCCTGGTGTGTCCCGATGGGTTGGGAACACGGTAGAACAAGGCTACTCGCTCCAATTCGCTCGCAAAGACCCTAATGATGATGGGCCTGGCTCGTACAGAGGCCGGCTCCAGTCATACGGAAAGGATGTGTGCCTGCAGCGCAGGGACTTCTGAGTTATAAACTCTGGCAAAGGTAGACGGCGAAGAGCAGCCGGCCGCCGTGCATTTATCGCCAGTGGATTGATATAAAGCTCATCACTTCGGTGCGGAGGACGTGAGACGCTGCTCTTCACCGAAGTGTCGGCTCTGCGCGCGAAGCATATTGAGCCGTCATGTCAGACTTAGGCCCTTGATTTGGACCCTCGTTCAAGCGTCCCAACTTGGGTCATAAAACATGTCGTTCCGCTTAACACAGCATGGTGTGATCGGATTGGTTCCCCGAAGTGTATAGCTACGCAACACAACTGACCGTTCGAAAGGGAACGACTCGGTAACTGACGTAAACTCGGTTCCCTGAGATAAGGGAACGAGTGTTGTGTAGACGGCTGTGCTATGACGTTCGCCGTTCGTCGCTTCAGTCGATAAACCTGAATCTATGCCGAAATTGATCGTCTTTTATAGGCAGATGCCCCGCCCATTCTGGCGGGCTGTGTTCCGATTGGTTACGCCGCTCCGCCATAGGTTTGTGCAGTTCCCACTGACCAGCCAATAGCGTGCGAGTAGTCTCTGCACTGTGCGGGCTGTGCATTAGCACTGCGTTATTATACAAAAAAGCTTCAGTATTCAGAGAAAAAGGAGTTTTCCCCAAAGCGTAGAGTTATGCAATACGACAGTTCCCTTATCTCAGGGAACCGAGGTTACGTAAGTAACCGAGTCGCTAACATTAGTTAACTACCTTAGTTAACAAGAACTAATAATGAACAATACTTCTTCAGCATTTATCTTAGTTAAAGGACAATTCCGGTATTTAACACATTGGCCCTCATTTATCATTCTTGCGTAGAAACGGGTGTATATGTTGCCGTAAGATTATGCTTACACTCCTCTCACCGCCTGATTTATGAAGCTGTGCGTACCTTTGAAATCCAGGTGTACGCAATACCTTCCCTTGATAAATGCCGCGGCTGAAAACGATCGTAGAATAACACGCCCCTATATATTCAAGTCTCCGCTTCCCCGACGGCAAAGAAGAGAAACTTCTTTGAGAAAGAGAAAGCGAAACCAGGGAAGTGGAAAGAAACAAAATTGATTTCTAGATTTTTATTATTAATGACGCTTATTGTTATTTAGAAGAAGAATGTCGTTATTATTATTATTTGTATTATTATTATTATTATTATTATTATTATTTAAAAGAAGAAGAATGTCATTTTTATTATTTTGTCAGTCTGAATTATTTTTTTGGTCATTGAAAGCCTTTCATTACTGAACCCAGTCCGTGCACACCTGCCGGGCCTAACCCTGGCCTAACCATCGTTTCAAAGAATAGTACAACGGCGAGCGCGTCGAGTATAAACGCCACGTCCGTTTGGGGAGGTGCGCGCGCAGTCTGCGGAGACTCGCGCTGCGGAGCCAGGCGAAAGTATAAAACAAGGCTTGAAACGTCAGGTAAAGCGCACAGGCTCGCAACTGAAGGAATACATATGCCTACAATTCAAATGCTTTGGTAAAGTCACACAACTTAAACATTGAAGTCCATGTTGCACAAAAATAAACACTGACGTTTATAATTACTATGTTGTTGTTTTTTTACAGTGGGTCATAATATATCATATCTTTTAGTTTGTCAGTGCGTTTTGTGGTGTTAGGAATTGTTTTTCTGCGCATTCCCGCACTCAAAACGTGCGTACACCACCTCCGCGTAGGATTTGAGCGTGCCGTACGCCAACGTTCATATTTATAAATCTCAAAGTCACCGTGGTTTTGGGTGTACGCCAGGTGTACGCTGGAAATTTGGTGTACGCACTTTTGATAAATGAGGGCCATTGAGTCTATTTTGTAGTTTGTTTTGGATGAACAAGAGTGGTGGACAAAGAAATTTTGGTGAGTTGCACAGTTTTGAAAACGAACGTTAAGGGTTGTTTTAAGGGCATGTTTGTGCATGGCCATAGACCCCCATTCTAAAGCGGTCATGGGCAATTCTAAAATAGTCAAAAAGTCGAGACAGGAACCATTGTCAAAATTGCTTTGTCCACCACTCTTGTTCATCCAAAACAAACTACAAAATAGACTCAAAGTGTTAAATACCGGAATTGTCCTTTTTATATTAATTTCAACATTTACTAATACTTTATTAAAATCTTGTTAACATTAGTTAATGCACTGTGAACTAACATGAACAAACAATGAACAGCTGGATTTTTATTAACTAACATCAACAAAGATGAAAAATACTGTAACAAATGTATTGATAATTGTTCATGTTAGTTAATACATATTTAAATGTAATACATTGTTTTAATGATTTGTATTTGTTGTCAGGGTAGCCTTTAATAATCTATTTAGTTTTTTGCTCTTAGAAAAATTAATTAAATAATTAATACGTATGCATGTATGAATGGGTTTATTATATTAGTGTAATTAACTAATGGCAAGCAGGGTTTGTTTATTTTATTTATATTTTAGATGCAAATTAGCATATGTTTTAGGCCTATTCTCTGCCCAATGCATTTTTTCAGCTTTTTGGTTGGAATTGTGTTGTATATCCTTATTAAAATAAACCTTTTTTCTTTTTTTTTGCACAAATAAAATATTACAGAACACTATAGCCTAATATCTCTGCGTCTTACTTGTGAACCATACTGTACAGACTACTATGTGTAGACTACTACGCAGGATTTTACAGTATAAATGTTTATTATCACTATGAATAGTGCATGTAAAGCTCGCGCGCGTGAGATTTGACGCACTGACCGGAGAGCCCGACGGACGCGGCGATCTCCCTCCACGCGTCGACGCGCCGCTCCGAGCGCCGGTAACCGCGCAGCGACGCGTTGTAGAGCAGCGGGCGAGTGAACACGGTCTGGATCAGTTTCTCCTTCTCAGCCATGAGTTTATTACTGAGTTGAGCTGAGACGCGGCGCGTTTAGATCGTATTTCCGGCGCGTCAGAAACGCGCGACTCACGCATCGCACGCGATTGGTAGATCACAGTTCGCAAGCAGATTAAAAGTGAATCAGGCTCTGGTTTGATCATTTTGATTATTCGTGATCATCAGATCTGTCTATCCAGAATCTATGGCAAGCCGTTTCGACTTCTAGTCATTCCTAGGATATGAATTTCTAATATCATACAATTAAAATTTTACTAGTTAAAATACTTTTTCTTGATATGAGGAATTAGATTTTTACTAGTTAAATGCTAGGCTAATTCTTCATTTCAACTATGACGTCATAGGCTACTCGCTGAAATCCTACGAATTCCTGATAACAAGAATTAAACTAGTAAAAACTATAATAATTCTTGATATCTGTAGTTGTGTTTTCACTTTTTAAATGTCACCTTAGGCTGCCATTATGATTTCATAATGTCATCTTGAATCAATAATTCGTATTTTTGTGAGTGATGAATGACGTCATTGTTGATATCAAGAAGTAATTTTTTACTATCATGTTTGGGAAGAAATAACATGTGAAAGAGTCAATGTGTCAGTCTGAGGGACCAATCATCACAGTTCAGGATATTCAGGATATGCTCTTTGGATTATTTCATGGGAAGATTATTTTGTGGTTATTATAAAAATAAAAGCTAAACATTATTATTAGAGATGGTTCTAGTAACAACAAGCAACGCTCGATCTGGGAAGCTTTAGTTTTTGGTTACAAAAAAGAACCAAATGGGAACGTTCTGTGTTTGCTGGTTATATTTTCCTTCTTATTTTTGTGATATTTTTCTTGTGATATTTTTCTTGTGTCAGATCTATGGAACATAAACCAAAAGTTCAGCCAAAAACCAAAATCTCTTTGTGTCGGATCATTCGGTCAGGAACTGCAGAAATGACACACTTTTAAAACTAACTTAAGTCTCGTAAAACTTGAAGAAGTGTAGGAAAATAAACGGGCTGAATATGAATATGCCATATTTGTCTCGGCGTTTAATTCCTGATCAAGACCTTTTGACTGACGCTTGTGTTTCTGTTTGTGACGCGACGCTCTGTTTAGCCCCGCCCACACTCAACTCTCATTGGTCTACAACCCCGCCATGACGTCCCGCTTGCGCGGTAGAGGCGCGTGTCGCGCACTTTTGACGCGCCTGTGTAACAATTCCGGGAGCGCGTTCAGATCGACGCGTCTCAATAAACTCAATGGCCGCGACTGAGAAACTGATCCAGAGCGTCTCCGGTTACCCGGTGCTCTACAACGCGTCGCTGCACGATTACCGCAGTTCCGAGCGGCGCGTGAACGCGTGGAGGGAGGTCGCCGCGTGCGTCGGGCTCTCCGGTCAGTGCGTCAACATCACGCGCGCTCGACAAGCGTTTGACTTTGAAAAGTGTTTCTGTTCTGTTGATCTTGATGATTTTACACACATATTTACAGCTGGAGACTCAACAACTACAACGCGTCCGTGTCAATCACACTGCGGTTTGAGCGTTGATTATTAAAGGCGCGTTCTGAGACGCGTCGCTAGCGCTATAAATGATGGACAGTATAATGAAGTTAACAGGGTTTAGCGCGCGTTCTTTAGTTTCATATGTTGATTTATTAATATTTCATCCTTCTGTTCCGCTCCGTCTAGATGTTTTTAAACGCGCGTCTTTCTGTTTGTTTTCTGAAGAACTTTGAGGAATAAAGTCTCTGATTCACGATATGAGTGCAGATTTATGATACTGTACGATAAAAGAGACATTAAAACGCGTAACGCGGCGCATTATTGCACTAAGACAGTTATATTAATATATACACCTTATTGCTGTAAATATAGCCATTATGTGTCTTATATTGTCACATTTCCATTCTTTAATATTATTATTACTGTCTTGTATTTACATGGAAGCTTCATAAACTAAAGGGGAAAATCAAATCATTGTCAATAAAGCTCTTTCTGATTTTCATATTATATAAAGGCTGATACTTTATAATGCTTTTATATGATCAAATGCTTAAAGTCACCATGAAATCAAAACTGATCATTCTTATTTTTGCGTGGAATATTGCAGTATTTATTATATATGATTTATCCGACAATACCGAATTAAGCCCCGCCCACATTTGTTCTTATTGGTCATTTGTTTCTCTCGGATATTCGTCACTATCGCGGAGAAAACACCAGTTTCATCTCGACTTTAATGTTCAATATCGTGTTTTATTCATATTCTCATCTGTATCTGCCTGTATATAATATGCATCATGAATAACTGCATCTGATATTTTAATATCAGTGTCTTTAACGCATTAATCCACGGTGAGCATTTTAACAGCTTTCTGGAGGAGAAAATTATAAAGTAAAAACTAGTGTTTGAAACCCGATCGTCGCAGAAACAGTGTCGCTCAGATCCGGAACACATGTGGATCAGGCGGTACAGATGTTGCCGGATCTGAGCGACGCCATGTTTCTGTCCATCTGTCCATCGGGATTTTCACTGGAAACTAAAATTCCGGGAAATTTACGTTGAAAAAAAAGATATCCAGAAATTTACAGCAAAAAAATACAGGAGCAACATTTTAGGTTTTACAGACTTAACTTACATTTACAGTAAAAAAAAACTAATTTCACTGTCTGATATAATGTTAATTTATCGATATATTGAAGTATATATTGTACGACATCCGCCAGTCACAGTGGAGATGAGAGTCACATGATCATCACAGTCAGCTTTTCCACAAGAGAGTTAATACTAATATACAGAAGCTGCACAGTGTCACTCACACACACACTACACACACACGACAGTGTAAAAATGCAATAAACATTTATTTAACTAAATTAAATGTAAGAAAAAGTATGAAGAAACAGTTATTTCAACAAAAAGACATCAAATGATGGAATTGTGGGAATGTCAAGTTATGGTTTTTCACTGTAAATTATACAATGACTTGTTCTTTTTCACTTCCAAAAACTGTAAATTGAACGGATTTACTGTAAAATTACATTAAATGTACAGTTAGATCACCGTATATAGTACGTAAACTTTCTATTAAAGGGTTAGTTCACCCAAAAATGAAAATTCTGTCAGTAATTACTCACCCTCATGTTGTTCCAACCGCATAAGACCTTCGTTCATCTTCGGAACACAAATTAAGATATTTTTTATGAAATCTGAGAGCTGATCACTTCTCCATAGGCTGCTAGGTGGCCCAAACTTGCTGGCCCAGAAAAGTTATTAAAGAGATCGTTAATATAGTCCAAGTGACTACAGTGGCTCAATCTTAAGTATATCAAGCGATGAGAATACTTTTTGTGCGCAAAAACAAACAAAAATAACGACTTTATTTCACTATTCATTTCCTTCTCTCTGGGCCTCGTAGTGTTTTTGCGCAGCGCGTCTGTGTTACACGTCACCACGTAGGCTCACTATTGGCCGACGCTGGTCACCTAGCAGCCTATGGAGAAGTGATCAGCTCTCAGATTTCATCAAAAATATCTTAATTTGTGTTCCGAAGATGAACGAAGGTCTTACGCGGTTGGAACAACATGAGGGTGAGTAATTACTGACAGAATTTTCATTTTTGGGTGAACTAACCCTTTAACCATTTAACAGTTTTTCGCCATAGCGTTTATTACTTTTACCGTTAAAAACACGATATTTTTACAGTGAAGAGAAAGTGTTTTTCCTCGGTCTTGTTTTAGATCCTCAGGCTGCCGTAAGAGTTCCAGCGCTTCAGAAAGTCCCTGTAAGATGATCATTTATATGATGATGATGATGATGATGATGATGAGAGTTGAATCACATCTGATCAGAGACTCGGAGTTTAAAGCAGGAGTTCACTTTAAAATGAACATGATTTACTCTCGCTGAACTCATGCTAGTGTTCATGACTCTCTGAACTCATGCTAGTGTTCATGACTCTCTTCTTTCAGACGAACACAATCGGAGTTATTAATACCTGACGCTTCCCAGCTTTATAATAGCAGTGGATTGCGACCATCAGTTTAAAGCTCATGAAAGTTCATCTGTCCATCATAAAGTGCTAATAAAGGCGTTCTGAAGCGAAGCGTTGCGTTTGTGTAAGAAAAATATCTACGGCCCTGTCCCAAATGGCAAACTTCATGTGCACTTTCGGTCTTGTGGACTTACAATGGCTGCCGCGTGCGCGTGTCCGTTAAGTCCGTGAGACCGCAGTGTGTCCCATTTGTCATTTTTAGATCTCAGAAGGGTGCTCGTGAGCGCCCCCATGTGGTCGATTTGCGCCCTTGATGTGCACTTCTGCTGAGCCCGCACAGATGTGGACTCCACTGCAGACTTCTTCCTGACAGTCAGAGCGGCGTTACGTCACGAAAGTGCGGACTCAGAGGAAGACCGCGAGTGCTTAGGGGTCCATTTGGGACAGGGCCTATATTTAAAACTTTATACAGTAAAATAACAAGATTCCGGCCAAACAAACATATGGATTCGACTTTAGTCTGAGCGCAACTTATGGCCCTTGCACACCGAGTCCGAAATTATCGTATGTGTTTTTCCGTATTAGTGATTCGGTGGCTCTGGTGGCCCTGGTGGCTCTGGTGGCTCTGGTGGCCCTGGTGGCTCTGGTGGCCCTGGTGGCTCTGGTGGCTCTGCTACGGATGCGAAAAATGCAGAAAATAGAACCTGATGCGAAATTTTTTTTGACGGACGAAAGTTTCGGACTCAGTGTGCAAGGGCTTTCATGCGAGTAATGCAACGTACTGCTGATATTTACACAACGCAATGATGCGCTACGCTACTACTGACGTCACGAGTTGTGAAGTTTTCCTGCTGCAGTGGTGTGTGTGTGTGTGTGTGTGTGTGTGTGTGAGTTTAACGCTGTTCTCCCGCTGCAGTGGTGTGTGTGTGTGTGTGTTTGAGTTTAACGCTGTTCTCCCACTGCAGTGGTGTGTGTGTTTGTGTGTGTGTGTGTGTGTGTGTGTGAGAGAGTTTAACGCTGTTCTCCCGCTGCAGTGGTGGAGTGCAAGAGAAGATGGAAGACCATCAGGGATCGCTACATCCGAGAGCGGAGACTCTGCAAGCTGAAGAGGGAAGAAGGAGGCCGGCGCCTGCATTACTGGCCACACAGAGAAAGCCTCTCGTTCCTGGACAATCACATCAGGAAGAGGAAGATTCCCAGTGAAGCCGAGGCTCTGGAGGATCCGGATGACGGGGACGGAAGCGCTCGCGATTCGCCCGAGGAGTCGCTCGACGAGTCCAGCGGCGGAGACTCAAAGTCCAGCCTGGGAAACAAAGCAAAGAGTGACGGCAGGTTTGAGGCCAAGCATCCGCTCAAAGCGTCGATCCCGCTCAATCCCATAATGCCCCTGTCTATCGTGGCTCAGCTCAAACCACTGCAACACATGAGGCCGCTGGTCTCCGCTCTTCCTCCGGGCCTGAAGGGGGCGCCGGCGTCCGGCTCATCAGCGCAGACCTCAGAGACTCCGACACACACACGGGTCTCCGAGAACGAGCCTCTAAAGAGCGTCCAGAAAGCCTTGGATGAGGACGAGTTGTTTCTCTTGAGTTTCGTCCCGGCCCTCAAAAGACTGACGCCACAGAAAAGAGCCGTGGTGAAAATGCAGATCCAGAAGATCATGTTTGACGCAGAGTTCAAGGACCAGTGACTGCACTGCTGGCGGACTCAGTACAAGTAGCTTTACATTGGAGCCCGGAAACATCTCACGGTCAATTATTGTTGAAATGATGACTGTCAAAATTCTGACTTAAGTAGAAATTCTGATATAAATTAAAAATTCTGACTTAAGATGTAAAAAAGTCAAAATTGCGACAAAAAGTTGGACTTATGAAATTATGGTTGAAATTGTGAGTCAAAATTCTGACTTAAGTCATAAAAAGTAAATTGACCTAAGTCAAAATATGACAGTTGAAATTATAAGTCAAAATTCTGATATAAAGTGAAAATTCTGACTTAAGACGTAAAAAAAGTCGAAACTGACTTAAGTCAAAATTGCGACAAAAAGTTGGAATTATGAAATTATGGTTGAAATTATGAGTCAAAATTCTGACATAAGTCAGTTTGGATATTTTTACGTCTTGAGTCAAAATTGCGACAAAAAGTTGGACTTAGAATTTTGACCGTCATAATTTCAACTGTCATATTTGACTTTGGTCAATTTACTTTTTTAAGACTTAAGTCATGAAATTATGGTTGAAATTGCGAGTCAAAATTCTGACTTAAAGCCCGAAAACATCTGACTGTCAATTATAGTTGAAATTATGACTGTCAAAATTCTGACTTAAGTCGTAAAAAAATAGAAACTGATTTAAGTCAAAATTGCAACAAAAAAGTTGGAATTATGAAATTATGGTTGAAATTGCGAGTTAAGTCGTAAAAAGTCAACTGACCCAAATCAAATATGACAGTTGAAATTCTGACTGTCAAAGTTCTGACTTAAGTCAAAATTATGATATAAAGTTTAAATTCTGACTTAAGACATGAAAAAGTCGAAAGTGACTTGCCAAAATTGCGACAAAAAGTTGGAATTAATGACATTATGTTTGAAATTATGACGGTCAAAATTCTGATATAGTCAAAATTCTTCTTCCTGAAGACGTAAAAAATCTAAATTACGACAAAAAGTTTAAATTATGTCACACTTAGTTATAATAAGATATAATTAAGTCATAAAGATTCATAATTAGGACAGAATTTTGACTTAGCCATAATTTCAACTGACATAACACATAAAATTGACTTCTAATATGACCGTTGAAATTATAATAAATTTGTTTTTATTACAATTAAAATATAAAAAAGTTATAATTCTGATTTAAGTATAAAAAGTCAAAACTGCCATAAAAAGTCAGAATTATGACATTAAAATGTATGACATTAATGTCATTAAAATGTAAAAATTCTGACCTGAGACAAAAAAGTAATTCAACTCTTCAGAGTTCAAAGACCAACGAACACACCGGCGTTCACTCCCGATCTTTCACTCCCGATCCTTCACTCGATTCACACTGGACCCTGGAACATTTGACTGCATCTTTTAGATTAAAAGATGCTTTATTTTTGTAAATATCTCAGTATGAAGCTGGATATGAAGTCCCTCAGCGTTTGACTAGGTTTGATTGGATATTTAGTGGCACAAAAGACCCTGTTTTTGTAAAATATCACCAGTGAAAATGTTCTTGCATCATTAAATGTCTTGAACTGCTACTGTGTCATATGAGGCTCAGATGAGTGTGAAATATGTGTGACAGCTGCATGTTTGGATGATTCGTAAAGTCTAGCGATGCTCCGATATGAAGATTCTGGCCGATACCGATAACCGATAATTCTTCATATCTGAAAGCCGATAACCGATATATCGGCCGATAAATCTAAATCCACATTTTTATGTCATTTTTGAGAGCCTGATTACAAAAACCCATGTCCCAAAAACACAATTTTAATGTTCTATTTATAATTTTAAGTAGCCGATATGACAGACTTAACTGTTGCACTTTACAATATTTTACTTTTTTGAAGTGATTCCAATCATATTCAAAACCATCATGTTGATCTGAAGTGTCTCAGCCGAAGGAAATAATCCATTATTTATCAGCTTTAATATATCGGATACATTTTCTTATTACCGATATATAACATTAAAAATGAACCGATATCGGCCGATATATCCTGCATATCTAGTAAAATCAGCTTCCTGATGTTGTTTTAAAGATCTCACATAAAATAAATGTGGAATAATAACACCAATGGAAGTTGGGGAATCATTTATCATATATTTGAGTTTCTCTGTCCAGCTTTTGCTTCAAAGAGAGACGAGACATGAAGCTTTTCCACTTGCTAACAGCAGAAACATTCACTTAAAGCATTTAAAGATATCATCAGATTAATATAATAAAGCACACACTGAAATATAGAAATAAATGTATAACAGTACATTGGAATTAATAACATATTATGGAACTACATGCATTTTTATAATTTATAAGAGGCAAAAGTATAAATCCCGATCAACATGACACTAAAAACCATAATCTCAACAATATAAAGCAAATGAATATCAGTAAGCCGGACAGACGCTGTTTATTTGTAGTTTTGATCCTCCTTATCGCTGTGGCTTAAGACAGATTCTGAAAATCCATTAATTCCTTGATAAAAACCATGCGTGCGGACTTGTATGATTACAAAGGATTTGTGGAGAATGAATAGAACATGTACAATATGTCTTTCTGTGGCAGGAGAGACACTGAAGGACTGTGTTTGGGTGATAAGACACGAGTCCAGACGTCGCTCCAGTCTTTCTGCCGTCTCAGATTGAGATACAGCTCGACGTTTAGCATCAGAAATCATCAAATAAAACCAGGAGGAGAGCCACAGTTCTGGCCGGAGGAAGTCACACAACATGACCAAGAAAATATAAACCAACGGCAAAAAAAAATTCTTTCTCAGTTTTCCAGGAATATCAAAACATATACATTCATTTCTGAATAATGCATTAAAATTAAGGGAGTTTATGGTTAAAACCAGTTCTTGGGCCCTATCCCGCACCCAGCGCAATTGACTACAGCGACGCATGTGTCATTCCTATTTTGCACAGCGGACTTTTCCCTCCACAGACGCACGTCGGTAAATTAGGGAATGAACTTGCGCTCTCGGGGGCGGTTCAGGGAAAAGAGGAGGCGTGTTCCGGCACAAACGTTCCCTGGTGCTATTTTGCAGTTTCAGAAAACAATTCCGCCACTGACCAGGAGAAACCTAGTCTAAAGTCAGTGGCGCGTTCAGATGCTATTTTAAGGGCGCATGCTTGGCCATAATGTAGCGTGTGCACAACACACACACACTTTACTTCTCTCATCTACACACAGACGCAGCAGTTTTCATTTTTAGAAAACCATACATTATTACAAGGAACAATATTCCACACGAGGGAAATCATTGTTGTGTCCATGAAGATGTGATAAAATAGGCATAAATCTAGCTTACACATTTACCCACATTATCATACGCCTGTTTAACTGAAGCTAATTTGTGTGTGTTTCTCCATCCCCAATGTCACTTCTCTGTGTTTTACGGCCCTGACGAGAACGTCGGTCTCCTCGGCTGTGAACCGCTCCTGGCGTGCATCTGGCAAATCCTCTTAAAGGGAATGTGAGATGACGCTCTGATTGGTTTATTTCACGTTACGCCCAAACCACACCTATGAGTAATGAAGCTACTTCAGACCAACACATTTTAGATTTGCGTCGGAGAGTCATTTATCCCGCCGGTATAATAGCAACAGCGCCCGAGACCCGCCCACAAAGTTACTTGTGTTTCAGATCGTTAAAATAGGGCCCCTTGTGTTACAAACTCACTTCATTTTGACACATTTATATCTTAATATCTTCAGTTGTGTTGCTTCTCCAGTAAATGCCAGTAAATCTTGATTTAAGAATGTTGACATTTTTTTTTGCTTGTTTTTTTTCTTTTTCTGCAGTAATATTGTTTTTATGAAGCATAATGCATGTTTTTTTTTTTTCAAGTTTCACCATAAAGCACAACCTACAGAAGCATCACAGCAACTGACCAAGAAAATATAAACTAACTGAAAAATGTTTTTTTTTGTTTTGTTTTGTTTTCCAGTACAAGTATCAAAACATACTTAAATCAAGATGCATTTACTGGAGAAGAAAAATGACTGAAGATATTACATTTCTGAAAAATGCATCAAAATTAAGGGAGTTAAAGCTCACAAACTCGCTTACTTTTGATACATTTTTCATTAAACAAGTCTTAATATCTTCAGTCATTGCTTATTGATTTGAGAATGTTTAGATATTAGGATATTAGAGCTGGATCTGAAACCCGTTGCTCAGTAATAATTACATTTCTGAAAAATGCATCAAAATGCACCAGAATTAAGGGAGTTTATTCACTTCATGTTTCATTAAACGTCTTAATATCTTCAGTCAATGCTTCTTCTCCAGTAACTGTATCTTGATTTAAGAATGTTTAGATATTAGAGCTGGAGAACGAGACAGAAACTCTTTGTATAATTGGTTTTATGAAGCATTTATGCTTGTGTTTGTCCAAGTTTCTCCATATAAAGCGAAACAGAAGCATCACGGTTCCCCAAAACACTCTTTAAGCGAATAAAGGCCCGTCAGTGAATGCTGGGATCTGGGAGGGTTAAACAGGTTTGACACGCAGCAAAGCTCATGCAAATACCGGATCCGAAGCTGATCCTCTCGGAGAATCACAGCACATTTATCTTTCGGCACAACAATGAGGATTTCCGGCTCTCATACGTCTCATTTGATACAGTGAAATCAGATTTCTTGTCAGTAAAGCCAGATTACCTGAATCTCCTGCGCTCACTAACACCTTCACAAAACTGCCCAGATTAGCTGGGATTTTTCACACACTTTATACTTTTTTCCCGCTCGGCTGTATAGAAGGATTAGGTTTTGTCTCCTTGCTTTTAATCTATTTGGTAAATGGGGGGTTTGACAGCGACCCGGCTCTTCTTATATGAGTGTGTTCTCCTCATTCTGGGTCCAGAAGAGCCTGAAGAACGTGTTCATGGACACGAAGCGCTTCTCGTTCAGCATCGACAGCATTCTGAGCGCTGGCTTGGAGAACCGAGAGCAGATCTTGGAAAGCCCTCATGTTTCGGGATCCTGTGAGGAGAAACTGGCCTCGGGATCCTCAGGGAATCAGGAGACTCACGGATGCTTCTGTTCTCACTGTGGAGAGATCATTCACCGTAAGACATGCTTTCTTTTCCTTTATGCAATCCCAAGATTAATATCTCGAGGCTTTCTTCAAGACTTCTCGCTGGAGATGCACTATCCTTGAGGAAAAACACTAGGAAGAGAAACACTCAAAAATGTTTTGCATGACAGGAGCACTTTACTATAAGGTTCATTAGTTAACATGAAATGAAAATCAGCATTTATTAATCTTAGTTAATATTAATTTTAACATTTACAAGGCTTTCTTCTTTGACTTCGTATAATGTTTTGCATGACAGCCACTTTTCAAGAAAATATAAATCATATAAATATGCATGAAGGAAATTATAACACTTGATAATGAACATGAAAGATTGTTTTTTTCTATCATATGTATTATATTTTTTCATTTGTGTGATGAATTTGTGGTGTAAATCCATGTTATTTTAGTGTCATTGAATTTGAATCAATATTTAAAATGATTTTTATATTTTTCATTTTGTTAAAGTTTTTGTAACTTTGTTGTATTTTTGTCATTTATATTTTTGTATTTAAAAAAAAAACATCTGTATAGTTTTTTATTAATTTATTAAGTTTTTTGTATTTTATTTTAGTTAATGTTTATTTTACTTAAAGTAGCACATTTTTTAATTTTAATGTTTTAGTTAACTATAATAACTCTTGGTAACACTTTTTGTTTAAGCTGACGTAGTTGCACGTTACTATATGTACTTACTATAGTAATAACAATAAATTATGCATAATTACAAGTGAATAACCCCAAACCAAACCATATCTCGTACATAATTCATTAAAATTACTCAGTGCTTATTTGATGTAACTACGTCACGTTAAATTAAAGAGTGACATAACCCTCGTTTGTTTCTGATGAAAACAGTGTTCTGATGCTTTGATTCTGGGGTGTAATATGTCCAGACGTGTGTTTTCTGGGGTGTAATGTGTCCAGACGTGTGTTTTCTGGGGTGTAATATGTCCAGACGTGTTGATTCTAGGGTGTAATATGTTGATTCTGGGGTGTAATATGTTGATTTTGGGGTGTAATATGTCCAGACGTGTGTTTTCTGGGGTGTAATGTGTCCAGACGTGTGTTTTCTGGGGTGTAATGTGTCCAGACGTGTGTTTTCTGGGGTGTAATATGTCCAGACGTGTGTTTTCTGGGGTGTAATATGTTGATTTTGGGGTGTATTATGTTGATTTTGGGGTGTAATATGTCCAGACATGTGTTTTCTGGGGTGTAATATGTCCAGACGTGTTGATTCTAGGGTGTAATATGTTGATTCTGGGGTGTAATATGTTGATTTTGGGGTGTAATATGTCCAGACGTGTGTTTTCTGGGGTGTAATATGTCCAGATGTGTGTTTTCTGAGGTGTAATATGTTGATTTTGGGGTGTAATATGTCCAGACGTGTTGATTCTGGGGTGTAATGTGTCCAGACGTGTTTATTCTGGGGTGTAATATGTCCAGACGTGTTGATTCTGGGGTGTAATATGTCCAGACGTGTGTTTTCTGGGGTGTAATATGTTGATTTTGGGGTGTATTATGTTGATTTTGGGGTGTAATATGTCCAGACGTGTGTTTTCTGGGGTGTAATGTGTCCAGACGTGTTGATTCTGGGGTGTAATATGTCCAGACGTGTGTTTTCTGGGGTGTAATATGTCCAGACGTGTGTTTTCTGGGGTGTAATATGTTGATTTTGAGGTGTAATATGTTGATTTTGGGGTGTAATATGTCCAGACGTGTGTTTTCTGGGGTGTAATATGTTGATTTTGGGGTGTAATATGTCCAGACGTGTTTTCTGGGGTGTAATGTGTCCAGACGTGTGTTTTCTGGGGTGTAATGTGTCCAGACGTGTTGATTCTGGGGTGTAATATGTCCAGACGTGTTGATTCTGGGGTGTAATATGTCCAGACGTGTTGATTCTGGGGTGTAATATGTCCAGACGTGTGTTTTCTGGGGTGTAATATGTTGATTCTGGGGTGTAATATGTCCAGACGTGTTGATTTTGGGGTGTAATATGTCCAGACATGTGTTTTCTGGGTTGTAATATGTTGATTCTGGGGTGTAATATGTCCAGACGTGTGTTTTCTGGGGTGTAATATGTTGATTCTGGGGTGTAATATGTCCAGACGTGTTGATTTTGGGTTGTAATATGTCCAGACGTGTGTTTTCTGGGGTGTAATGTGTCCAGACGTGTTGATTCTGGGGTGTAATATGTTGATTTTGGGGTGTAATATGTCCAGACGTTTTGATTCTGGGGTGTAATATGTCCAGACGTGTTGATTCTGGGGTGTAATATGTTGATTTTGGGGTGTAATATGTCCAGACGTGTTGATTCTGGGGTGTAATATGTTGATTTTGGGGTGTAATATGTCCAGACGTTTTGATTCTGGGGTGTAATATGTCCAGACGTGTTGATTCTGGGGTGTAATATGTCCAGACGTGTTGATTCTGGGGTGTAATATGTCCAGACGTGTGTTTTCTGGGGTGTAATGTGTCCAGACGTGTTGATTCTGGGGTGTAATGTGTCCAGACGTGTTGATTCTGGGGTGTAATGTGTCCAGACGTGTGTTTTCTGGGGTGTAATATGTCCAGACGTGTTGATTCTGGGGTGTAATATGTCCAGACTTGTGTTTTCTAGGGTGTAATGTGTCCAGACATGTTGATTCTGGGGTGTAATGTGTCCAGACGTGTTGATTCTGGGGTGTAATGTGTCCAGACGTGTTGATTCTGGGGTGTAATGTGTCCAGACGTGTTGATTCTGGGGTGCAGGGGTGTCGGACTGGGGGTAGAAAGGGGACTGAGTACCCAGGGCCCTCATGTGAGGAGGGCCCAGAAAGATGCTAGAATTAATAGCATGTGGATGTGGGGAGGGGCCCATAGAGAATGCCTTTCTACAGGGCCCAGAATTTTGTACTATGCCCTTGCTTGGGTGTAATATGTCTAGACGTGTTGATTCTGGGGTGTAATATGTCCAGACGTGTTGATTCTGGGGTGTAATATGTCCAGACGTGTTGATTCTGGGGTGTAATATGTTGACTTTGGGGTGTAATATGTTGATTTTGGGGTGTAAATAATCCAGACGTGTTGATTCTTGGGTGTAATATGTCCAGATGTGTGTTTTCTGGGGTGTAATATGTCTAGACGTGTTGATTCTGGGGTGTAATATGTCCAGACGTGTTGATTCTGGGGTGTAATATGTTGATTTTGGGATGTAATATGTCCAGACGTGTTGATTCTGGGGTGTAATATGTCCAGACGTGTTGATTCTGGGGTGTAATATGTCCAGACGTGTTGATTCTGGGGTGTAATATGTTGATTTTGGGATGTAATATGTCCAGACGTGTTGATTCTGGGGTGTAATATGTCCAGATGTGTTGATTCTGGGGTGTAATATGTCCAGACGTGTGTCTTCTGTGCTGTAGTTTGGGGTCCGAGGATGTTCGCAGACCCGGCTCCTGCTGCAGAATCATCCAGCTTCGCTCACGTTCAGAGGAGGGTTCGACGGCACCGCACGATCTTCACCGAGGAACAGCTGGAGGCTCTGGAGGATCTGTTCCGGCAGAACCAGTATCCTGACATCAACACCCGAGAGGATCTGGCCCAGCGCACACACCTGCGCGAGGAGAGAGTCGAGGTCTTCCACAACCGTTCATACACCATCTTTCACCCTTAAACTCCCAGCTTACAAAAGTATGCTCTTGTTCCTATTAAAGGGACAGTTCTCCCAACAATGAAAATTAGCCCATGATTTACTCTCCCTCAAGTCATCCTAGGTGTGTATGACATTCTTCTTTCAGACGAATACAGTCAGAGTTATATTAAAAAATATCCTGGCTCTTCCAAGCTTTATAATGGCAGTGAATGGTTGTTTCTGTTTTGAAGTCCATAAAAGTGCATCTATCCATCATAAAAGTGCATCCATCCATCATAAAAGTGGATCTGTCCATAGGCGCCGATATGTTTCTGCCGGTGGGTGACTAGTGCCCACACTCCATAGAGCGAAGTAAATCCGCCTGCGAGTTGAGAGATTTGTGCTCTCGCATTACTTGGATGCGCTCTCGACATTTGACATTAAAATAACGCCACAGAAGCGGCCTCAAATAAACTATAAAAAAAGATGAAGATAATCGTGTCTGAAAGATCAGATGCAATCGATTTTTTATTGGTTAAAATCAATGGATAATATCTCGTAGTTCCCTTTCAAGGGAACTCGCACTGCGTCGTTAAAAACGACTCTTTGGGGACGCTCCCTGAGCGCGCGCCTCTGAAGTATGAATGAAACTATTCCAATCCTGATTGGTGTTGTGTCATGACGTAACATGTGACGGCATACCCGGAAGTATAAATAGACACAGGCACACACACGCGTTAGCTTTCGCTCTTCAGCAAGCGCTCTCTGTTTCTGTTTGTCTTATTTGGTGTTGTTCGTCAAACGTATCTAAGCAAAGAATGGCGAGTGAGCAGTTCAAGAAATGTGTGCACCCCTGCACTAGATATATCACGGGTGGGGACACGCATCAGTTGTGTGTGGACTGTTTGGGAGTGCAGCACGCCCAGGCAGCTCTCGAGGGGGCTGCTTGTGGTCATTGCGAGGCACTTCCCATCAGAGTGCTGCGCTCCCGCCTGGCCGTCTTTGATGAGGATGGTCAGGCTCGCGTTCCCCATGGTTCGGGTCCGGCGTCCGCTGAGGCGGAGCGGCGACTCAGATCATGGTGTTCGCAAAGGGACCTTGCGGACGAGAATGAGACTGCTGCGGCACCTTCTCATTCTTCGTCTGAAGGTTCTGAAGCCCCCGTTCATGGTGCAGAAGCCAGCGCTGTGGCTTCTTCTGCCCGTGACGAGGGTCCGATGCTTGAGTTGTCCGCTGTTCTCAGGATGTACTCAGCATCGAGGCGGATGAACGTGAACTAGACTCGCCTGTTCACGTTTCCACTTATGAGGAGCTCGTTGAGGTTGTGACGCGTGCAGTGGCCAGACTCAACATCAACTGGCCACTTGATAAGCAGGAAGTGCAAAATAAAAGCAAGCTGGATGAGCGCTTCCTGCAGCACCGCTCACAACCTCAGCGCCGGGGCTTACCATTTTTCCCTGATTTGCATAAAGAGATCTCGAAATCATGGGAAAAACCCCACTCATCTCGTGTTTCCTATCCTTCTGCCGTGGATTATAGCCATGTGGTAGGCGCGAGAGAGTTGGGGTATGGGAAGATGCCGCAGATGGAGAAGGCTCTTGCCAGCTACCTCTCTCATGAAGCGGCATCATCCCTAAAAGCCCCGGTGCTGCCCAGCAAACCATGTAGAGATACCTCTGCATTGGTGGGCAGGGCATTTATGGCGGCAGGTCGGGCTGGTTCATGTCTGCACACTATGGCCATCTTGCAGGCATACCAGGCCGACCTACTAAAGGATTTGGATGAGGTCGAGGGACCTACGCCTGAAGATATTGCTGAACTTCGCAAAGCCACAGATTTGTCATTCCGGGCTACTAAGGAGACGGCCCACGCTATCGGCCACTCCATGTCAGCTCTGGTAGCCACGGAGAGGCATCTGTGGCTGAATTTGTCAGGCATAAAAGAAAAAGACAAAACTTTTCTCCTGGATGCGCCGCTCTCGCCTTCTGGCCTGTTCGGTGACGCAGTTACAACTGTCGTCAACAGGTTTCAGGAGGCGAGGAAACAATCTGCGGCATTTCAGCAATATCTCCCTCCCCGCTCAAAATCCAAATCCTGGAAGGCTGGCCAGAAAAGCGGCCAGCCTCAGCCGTCAACGAGCTCCTCATACAGGCAAGAGCAGAAGGAGAGCGTTGCCTCTAGAGCCCCTCCCTGGGGAGCTTGGCAACAGAGGAAACGCTCTCACTCGAAGTCAGGGTGGTTGAACCAAGGTTGTTTTCGCAGCGGAGCCCTCAGGAAAATGATGCCACATCAATTTCCAGCGAACGCACACGGTGTCGTTCGTCCCAAAAATTAGTAAACGGGCATCGATTATGGTCGAAAGTCAGTCTCAGCTAATTCCTGCCAGTCTTCCGCTTCAGGTGGTCGAGAACAGTGCTCGAAAAATACCCAAGGCCAGCCTCAAGAGGCTGGTTCGCTTAGTAGATTTTGCAGAAGCGTGGCAACGTCTTCCCAATATATCTGCATGGGTCCTGTGTATAATAAAAATAGGGTACAGACTGCAGTTTGGTCACCGCCCCCCCAAGTTCGCTGGGGTGGTACAGACTGCAGTGGTTCCAGAGCAGGCTCGGGTAATGGAACAAGAAGTACACTCTCTGCTGGTCAAAGAGGCCATAGAACGTGTTCCTCTTCCAGACAGGGAGTCCGGGTTTTACAGCCGGTACTTTATAGTTCCAAAAAAGGATGGAGGGTTAAGACCGATTTTAGATCTGAGGCACTTGAATTGTTGTCTGAGGAGGTTCAGGTTCAAGATGCTCACTATTCCCATCATTGTGAATCAAATCAGAACCGAGGGCTGGTTTGTCACGATAGATCTAGAAGACGCTTATTTCCATGTCTCCATCCTTCCATGTCATAGGAGGTTCCTGAGGTTCGCTTTCGGGGGCGAAGCGTACCAATATCGGGTTCTTGCGTTCGGCCTAGCACTCTCTCCCCGCACGTTCATCAAGTGTATGGATGCAGCTCTGGCTCCACTGAGCTCCTCTGGCTCAACTGTTAGTGTGTTTTGGGTCACCTAAGAAGGGGCTCCCTACATCCAAGCAAACAATCAGTAATCGGATTGTACAGGCTATTGTCTCGGCCTACCAAGTGCGCAACCTGCCTTCACCTTTGGCAGTAAGGGCTCATTCTACTAGAGGCATGGCTTCCTCTAGGGCCCTCTACTCGGGGGTATCCCTCCAGGAGATCTATGCGGTAGCCGGTTGGGCTACCCCACACACTTTTATCAGGTTTTATAGTCTGCACCTCCCTAGTATGCCCGGTGCGTGGGTGCTCTCGCCCTAGCTTGTGCCTGATACAGTTTCACACAGGGGCAGGCATTTTGATGCTTGGCATAGTGGGCATTTGTTCCCCAAAGAGTCGTTTTTAATGATGCAGTGCGAGTTCCCTCAAAAGGGAACGTCTCGGGTTACGTCTGTAACCCTTGTTCCCTGAGAAGGGAACGAGACACTGTGTCGCCTTGCCACGCCCCTTCATGCCTGGGAGCGGCTTGCTTCATCACGAGGCTAACGCGTGTGTGCGCTGGTGTCTATTTATACTTCCGGGTATGCCGTCACATGTTACGTCATGACGCAACACCAGTCAGGATTGGAATAGTTTCATTCATACTTCAGAGGCGCGCGCTCAGGGAGCGTCCCCAAAGAGTCGTTTTTAACGACGCAGTGTCTCGTTCCCTTCTCAGGGAACAAGGGTTACAGACGTAACCCGAGACGTTTTCCGTGGGTGCTCGGGGCCGACACTATGTTGCTGTCTGGGAACATTAGCAGAACGTTCTGAGAACATATTTTTGCTAGCTGGGATCTGACTTGTGCAAACCTGATTAATGCTGGAAGTCTCTATAATAACTGTGTGATTGTTTTAGGTGTGGTTTAAGAACCGAAGGGCGAAATGGAGACGACAGAAGCGGCTTCCCTTCAGCCTTCCAGACGACTGGAAAACTGTCCTTCACAGCGACTGACGCGGACATTATGATTTCAGTCTCCTAAAGACCAGAAGAGCTGAAACCCTTAATTTATCAGTGCAATCATTTGTTGACAGACATTACAAAAACATAGGGTGTTTCCCATTCATAAAGTCCCCCTGTGGTGAAAATCCAGCTTTTAATGTTGTATATGTGTCTATGTGGTGTTTTTAATATGCTTTAAGACAAACCATGTGTCAATTCATAAGTCGACACCATTGCTGAGTATTTCCTCCTTAAAACTGCAGTGAACCAAAGACAGTCTCAAACACACGCTTTGAAATCGCTGGTGTTTCTGACGTCACAAACTACCTTGTAACCAATCAGATCAACGTGTGATCGTCAACCAGTGGATCTCTGAGCTGAGTGAGTGAGTGGAGGCGGGGTGAATTTGCATATTCATAGAACCGCGCATACTAAATGAGGTGAGGGTGTCAAGTTACACTCAAGATATTTTAAGGCATGGAGACAAAAAAAAAACGTTTAAGTATCTCATTTTGGTGATCAAAGATGAGTTTTAAGGGTTATAATTATTGACTAAATGGGGACTTTAAATAATTGAACATTATTTTTTTTAAATCATGTTTTATATTAATTTTCAAACAAATGATCTTGCCATGCATTATAAAGCTACAGTTATTCTAAAAATAAAACCTAATGTGTCTCTGTCACAGACCTATAATCAGTTAAAGAATCAACATTAAACATGTAGGGCAGCAACACAATGTTTTGTAATAAAAATCATGGATGAGTGGAGAATGCTTGCGGGATATCATTTTCATTTCTATAAAAACATCTCTTATTCTGGACAACTTCATAGCCACTTTACCTACAAGAAAATATGTAAATTGATCAAGAATGTCTTGAAACACGGGTATGTTGAAATGGAAAAATCTGTAATATGTATCATTCACTTCTGTTTGATGTTAATTGTCTGTTTATTTCTTTGAAAGTTAATAAACATTTTTTTTAAATAAACTCCGCTGATCTCCGCACAACATGTTGCTGCAGTGACGTCAGAGGAATGAGATGTAGATCTGTTGCGCATGCGCAGACGCAGCACAGTCCCAGTTTCGATTCTACTCTACAGAAACAACTAATCCAAACACACCAGTGACTGACAGCCGAATCAAACCTTCTGGACTCTTAAAGCCTTCTGCTTTCACACTGTGTTCTCCTCAGAGGCTCAAAACACGTAAGATGTGCTGGTTTTATTATTATTGTGCGGTGAACAAACAGTGAAGTGATGCTAGCGACGCTCGTGAAGCTCAATGAATGGACAGAATTCCTATAAACACGATATTAACCAGCATTTGAGTTAAAACACTGTATTTTCTTGCTCTTTGTGCTATTTGAGCAGGTGTCAGTGTGTTGATGATAGTGTTTTAGTGTTAAATAAGTCAGTTTAGCTGTAGCTGCTAGCGCACTCCGAGTTTACATGGAGTTTTTATTAAACATCTTTACAATTTGTATGGTTTTATATTTATATCTTCTGTTTGCTTGTACAAACTGTTTATACTGGGATGAAGAATGAAATAAATAATAATACACAACAAAACTAACTAACGTTAAACGAAATACAGTACTTTTATATTTTTATATTATTATATTATAATAAATTATTGCAGTGATACATTTATATAGCATCATTTTACTGTGGAAAGTTTAGAGGAAAAAGTGTGTAAAATATAAAATAAATAACAATAAATAAATAAATAAGTAAGTAATTAAACAAATAAACGTGTGTGTATATAAATAGGCTATATTAGATTAAAATAAATGTAATAACTAACAAAAATAAGATTCAAATAAATAAATAAATGAGTAATTAAACAAATGACGTAATAATAAGACTTAACAGAAACTAAATATTTTCCAAATTAGCCTATATTTAAAACACATTTAGAATATTAATTTCTTAGAATTGGGTCTTTAACAAGAATATAAACGATTGAAAACCCCTGATTTAGCCGACGCTTTCATCCAAAGACGAGGAATACAGCAAGAGATTCACCTTAAAGAGGCAATAAACACAAGATTATGAAGTCAGTCTTCTTCGCTTAGTAATAAAAGCAGAATGTGAATATGTATTATTGATTGGCGTATAGTCACTGAGAGAATAATCCATAACTTTGTCTTTCTGTTCTTGCCTGTAGGGAGAAGAAATGTCACGTAAATCAGGCATGAACGCGTCGAAGCAGACGACCTCTCTGAAAGCTAAAGGACTCAAAGACATCAGGATTGATGAAGAGGTCAAGATCGCCGTGAACATCGCGCTGGAGAGGTTCCAGTACAGCGACGACAAAGGTTTGAGTTCCTTCGGCTAAAACAAGCTCTTTTTTATGCTGAAAACCCTTTAATTGGTGGTTCCTTTCAAAATTGCTTACAAATCTCTGGTTATATTATGTTATTGGCAAATATGGGATTCAATCTTTTTGTCAACTTGTTTTCTTTCGATTAGCACAGGTTTTGTGTTTACATTGTTTGAGGCGATTAAGCTTGAGTGAACTTTTTTTTTACTCAAAAAGTGCAAGAACACCAACTGAAGTTTACAGAGGAGTTTGGTCTAGTGAGGATGCCATATTTCCTAAAAATATAACCAAGTGGAAGCAAGTAAATAATGAATAGAAGAGGGCCCAAGACAGAACCCTGAGGAACACCGGTGGGGACTTTAGATCGGAAATGTTTAAGTTGAACGACCAGAGCGATATGTAATGAATTATTATTATTATTATTATTATATGACAGTAATCCCAATGGAAGCTAACCTGTCAATGCGTTATTATGCGAGATGGTATCAAAGGCCGCACTCAGATCAAGAAGGACAAGTGGTTAATTAATTTTATTTATCATATATGGTTTTATTATACTTATTATAAGTCCCCCTATAGTCAATAATTTCATCCCTTAAAACTCATCTTTGATCACCAATGACTTTCCTTTAAATATCTTGAATGTAACTCGACACCCTCGCTTCATTTAGTATGCGCGGTTCTATGAATATGCAAATGAGCCCTGCCTCCACTCACTCACTCAGCTCAGAGATCCACTGGTTGACGATCACACGTTGATCTGATTGGTTACAAGGTAGTTTGTGACGTCAGAAACACCAGCGATTTCAAAGCGTGTGTTTGAGACTGTCTTTGGTTCACTGCAGTTTTAAGGAGGAAATGCTCAGCAATGCTGTCGACTTATGAACTTACACATGGTTTGTCTTAAAGCAGATTAAAAACACCACATAGACACATAAACTACATTAAAAGCTGGATTTACACCACAGGGGGACTTTAATGTTTTAAAAAATTTTGTTTTGTCTCATAGAGCTGGATTTCCCTTCTTCATTGACAAATTCTGAGAGAGCGTTCGTTCATCGGCTTGCTCAGTCGCTGGGCTACATCTCCAAAAGCAGAGGGTGAGTCGACTCGCATATCAAACAAACTCATGCAGAACTGACATTTATGTATTATTACACATGCAGGCTCTAGTGAACGAGCATTACGTCTAATGCTGGCAGACTTGACTACAAAGTTATTGATGATTACGACATCTCTTCTCTTCTCTGATGATGTGGGCGGGGCAACCTGTCACTCACACAAGATCCACCAATAGCAAACCACAACCATCCAATCAACTCCCCTCAGACACAATCAAGCCCCGCCCACATTGTTCATACACTGCCGTACAAGAAGGACTTGACTAGAAGACTAGCACAACTTTGAGTTCTTCTGATCTGTTGTTTGCAGGAAAGGCTCGAGTCGATGTCTGACGGTGAGGAAGAAGGACGGCACGGAGTCGGCTCGGTCCATCATGACCTGTAGTCTCACACACAACTCCAAACACATGGTCCAGAACCTTCTGCAGAGGTTCCCCATCACCAGTAAAGAGCGCAGTGAGCTCCAGCCTCGCACCGAGAGAGCCATCCTCGCCTCTCCCGACAGTGGTGAGTCTCACCCCATTACCACAGGTTAAAGGGGTGGTTGATTATGATTTGACTTTTCTAGCTTTAGTTAGTGTGTAATGTTGCTGTTTGAGCATAAACAACATCTGCAAAGTTACGACGCTCAACGTTCAAAGCAAAGGGAGATATTTGCTTTTAAAGAAATCGCTTTTTAAGGACTACAACAAACGGCTGGTAGAGACTACACGAGCTTCCTCCCGGGTTAGTGACATCACCAACCCTAAAATTTACATAAACCCCACCCCCGGGAACGCGTTTTATAGATTATCATGACAGAATATACTAATCAATGACTAGAAGATAACTACACATCAGATACATAAATGCATCAACTAACCATTCAGAAATGTCCTGTTGCTTCTACATGTTGTCACTTCTTCTTGAGTCTCTCCATCATTGTCTGACTCCGGTTTGAACATAAAAGGCTAAAAGTTTTTTAAATGTTCAGTGTGTGTGTGTGTGTGTGAGGTAAAAGGACACGAGCTCTCGAAGCTCCGCCCCCTGTGCCGGGAGCAGCAGCTCATTTCCATTTAAAGGAACACACACAAAACGGTGTGTTTTTGCTCACCCTCAAAAAGTGACAATTTTAACATGCTATATAAAAATATCTGTGTGGTATTTTCAGCTAAAACTTCACACACACACACTCTGGGGACATTAGAGAATCAACATGCTGCTTTATTTCTCTTCGATACAATAGGAAAGTAAATGTGGAGGATGTTACACAGGATGTTGTCTGTGACCAGATGATTGACACGGCAGTTTAAATGGTTAAAGCGAAAGTGCGGTTCATTAAAGATCCAATTAGTTTTTCCCAGAGCTTGCCTTCTCTTCTGCTACACACTCAAAACTAAAAATGTTCTTTTTCCTCACTAATGTTGTTAATAGAAGTCTCTTCTGCTCACCAAGGCTGCATTTATTTGATACAAAAAAAAAAAAACTGTAATATTGTGAAATATTATTACAATTTAAAATGACTGTTTTCTATTTTAATATATTTTAAAATGTAATTTATTCCTGTGATCAACTCCAGTCGTGTATAATTGTGTGTAATTTTTACAGTTGTGTATATATTTTTTTTCAGGAGTCTTTGATAGTTAGAAAGTTCAAAACAACAGCATTAATCTGAAATAAAAAGCTTTTGTAACATTAAACACTACCGTTCAAAAGTTTGGTGTCAGTAAGAATAAACTTTTTTTGGGTGGTAGAATAAAAGAAATCAATACTTTTATTCATCAAAAGGATTATGAAGAATAATCTGATGTATTCCAGTAATAATGGGTGGTTTGTGCTGGTATTATACAAGGTACAGCCTTGAACAAAGCATCAAAGTTTGGAATAATTAAGATTTTTTTCAAGTCTCTTCTGCTCACACTGCAAAACATGCTTTTCTTACTTAGTATCATTTAAAAAACAAATTAATCAAGAAGCATTTACTAGATGAGTAAAAATTAATTTCTTGGAAATTATATCTTGTTTTCCAAAAAACAAAAATGGAGTTTTTGGTTAAAACAAGCAAAATTATCTTCCAATGGGGAAAGAAATCTTGATTTAAGAATGTTTAGATATTTGGACTGGAAACAAGACAAAAATACTAAGTAAGAAAAGCATTTTTTTGTAGTGCATCAAAGCTGCATTTATTTGATCAGAAAACTCCCTCGTTTCCCTGATATGATCTTCTCCCACTGGTTCTTTCCTCTAGACAGTAAAAGCAGGACCAGTGGGCGTCTCAGTCACGGGATTCCTCAGGTTCCTCACATCCGAGGCCCGTCTGAACTCGATTGCTTCCGGAGATCGTTGCCCGTTTATGCGCGTCAGGAGGAGCTGGTCCAAACCATCAGGGAGAACCAGGTGGTGCTGGTCCTGGGGGAGACCGGGTCCGGCAAAACCACACAGGTCAGGACTGTAAAACACCTCTGAGGCATCATAACCCTGACGGCATCAGTATATTTTGTTGTTCAGAGAACATGGTGCTCTTCGGAAAAATTTCTTTTTTTAAATAAAAATTCCTTTTCATCAGAATGGTACGAAACTTGGTAAAGGTTTTGGCACTTTTTGTGTGAACACACACAATAATCATGGCCATGATTCGAACCGGTTAAATGGTCCTGAAAAAAATTGTCACAAAAATGACGCATTGGAAATGAATGAGAGAGGAGTTTCCTCTAGTGGAAGCGTTTGGTACTGCAGCCGAACAACATCTCACTGAGAGATCAGCTTTTGAGATATCAACCTCACATTTGGAGCACAACTTGTTTAGATTTATGGCTTTGGTTTTCTCATAGTTTTAGAGTAAAACGTGTTTTTCAAAATACATATTTCATATAACAATTGAAAATAGTATTTCTGCACATTTTTCACAACAATACACGTAAAATGTATGAAAGCAGCTTCACAGTGATAACATGAAAATAATACAACAAAATTTGTTTCTAGAAGAAAATAACATCATCGTCCACCTTAAGTAAGGCAGATCAATAATATTGTTGAATATTGAAGGTCCCCAACTAAGCAAGCCAAAAGCCAAGGCAACAGGTTTAAGTTAACTTTGGTTTCACTTTTTAAACTTTTTGCTTCAACAATAATCTGCCAAGAGTCTCCTTTAACTTTCTGTGTAATTTTGTTAAATTTGCACATAAGAGTTAATACTGCAATAGTCAGCTTAGCTTCCGATGTTATTAATTTTCTGCAGCCATTCACAAACGTATTTAGTCAGCTAAAATGTTCTGGATTAAACACTGTTTCAGGGCTTCACTCAAGAATAAATCGGTCTGAGCTTGACCTGCTTCTGTGTTCCTCTCCCAGATCCCCCAGTTCCTCCTGGACGACTGCAGTGGGAATGGGATTCCCTGCCGGATCTTTTGCACTCAGCCCAGGAGATTAGCGACGATCGCGGTGGCGGAGCGTGTGGCGGCCGAGCGCGGCGAGAAGATCGGACAGACCGTGGGCTATCAGATACGCCTGGAGAGCAGGTGAACAACTACACAACACCACACACAACACTGCTGTTTTTCCCATTTGCATACTATCCATCTAAGTTAGGAGGAGTGTGTCACAAATCGTATGTATAACCAATCAGATCTTATTCATAGAACCGTGAATACTAAATGAGGCAAGGATGTCGAGTTAATAACCAGGATTCTTTCTTAACAACTACTCAACACAAGTGTGTATGAGTGAAGTTTTGGCTCAAAATACCCCACAGATATTTTTTATAGCATGTTAAAACTTTCACTTTTTGAGTTTCACCGTTTTTTGTGTTTGTCCCTTTAAATGCAAATGAGCTGCTGCTCCCGGCACAGGGGGCGGAGCTTCAAGAGCTTGTGTGTGTGTGTGTACAGTAACCGAGCATAAAGCGAAACTGAGCGCGTATATATCTTTAGATGCCTATAACTATGCTGAATGGCCACGTAACATTACACGACTTGTGTGATACGTCGATTCTTGCACCCAACACAACAAGACAACATTTATGTACCAGAATCTGTGCTGGTTTGTGTTATCCGCCTCCAGTTTTCCCTTTGTTTTGCCTCCAGCTAACGCCGTGACGTAATTGTGACGTCGGCGGAAAAAGGGTCCATAGGCGAATTGTTTGAGTACAATGACCTGAATCGTCTCCATCTAAATGACTGCAAATGTGCTGATGCATTCTGGGTATGTGCTTCTCCTCAGAGTTTCTCCTAAAACCCTGTTGACGTTCTGCACGAGTGGAGTTCTGCTGAGGACGCTAATGGCCGGAGACGACGCGATGTCTATGGTCACGCACGTCATTGTGGTGAGACTTTGAGAATTTTTTCTTATGTAATATAATTTCTTATTGTTTTCTCCTGGTTTTAGGTAAAAAAAATATATAATATAATACAGGGTTTCACGCTTGAATTGTTTAAAGTAGAGCTGCACGATATTAAAGAAAAATGCGATAACTCATTAAATAATGCGATATGCGATACGATAATGTTTAAAGTGTTTAAAATAAACTGAAATTATCTTTAAAATATCTTAAAATTATATAACCTACATACGTTTCACATTGTTTTTGTGACAGTAAAACATCCCTAAACTTCTGAAAGTGAACATCAGTGTTTTACTGTATATAAGAAGTGTTATTTTAACATCAGTGTAAACCTCGGGGTTCAGGGGTCAGGTTATCCTACATTAGGGTTATTAACAACACAAACTGAATAATCAAATGTAAAATTAAAACACTGATTAGTTTTCACTGTATGAATGAAATATATCCTGATTCTTATTAAAGCTACAAAAGTTATTCAGCCGAGAGAGTGAGTGATTTTCTCGATTCCCGACCTCAAGTATTCGATTCCCGACCTCAAGGATTCGATTCTCAAATATTCGATTCCCGACCTCAAGTATTCGATTCCCGACCTCAAGTATTCGATTCCCGACCTCAAGTATTCGATTCCCGACCTCAAATATTCGATTCCCGACCTCAAGTATTCGATTCCCGACCTCAAGTATTCGATTCCCGACCTCAAGTATTCGATTCCCGACCTCAAGTATTCGATTCCCGACCTCAAGTATTCGATTCCCGACCTCAAGTATTCGATTCCCGACCTCAAGTATTCGATTCCCGACCTCAAGTATTCGATTCCCGACCTCAAGTATTCGATTCCCGACCTCAAGTATTCGATTCTCAAATATTCGATTCCCGACCTCAAGTATTCGATTCCCGACCTCAAGTATTCGATTCCCGACCTCAAGTATTCGATTCCCGACCTCAAGTATTTGATTCCCGACCTCAAGTATTCGATTCCCGACCTCAAGTATTCGATTCCCGACCTCAAGTATTCAATTCACGACCTCAAGTATTCGATTCTCAAATATTCGATTCCCGACCTCAAGTATTCGATTCACGACCTCAAGTATTCGATTCACGACCTCAAGTATTCGATTCACGACCTCAAGTATTCGATTCACGACCTCAAGTATTCGATTCCCGACCTCAAGTATTCGATTCCCGACCTCAAGTATTCGATTCCCGACCTCAAGTATACGATTCCCGACCTCAAGTATTCGATTCCCGACCTCAAGTATTCGATTCTCAAGTATTTAATTCCCGACCTCAAGTATCCGATTCCCGACCCTTATCCTCCTGATTTCTGCTCCTGTAGGACGAGGTGCACGAGCGAGACGGACTGACGGACTTCTTACTCACGAAGATGAAGGACATGCTTCAGAAGATGCCGTCGCTAAAGCTAATCCTGTCTAGCGCCGCGCTGGACGTCAGTCTGTTCATCAGATACTTCGGCGCGTGTCCCGTTATTCACAGTAGGAAACACATTCACGGGTTTATTCACGCTGGGAAAAATACACCTACAGTCAAACCAAAATGTATTCAGACACCATCTCTCACATTATCACAGTTTATTCGCTATAGTTTAGAAAATGGTAATAAATATGAGCAGAACTCAGTTGATATTTGACTGGTTTTGTCCGTCCTTCTGTTAGACTGTCTCACACATGAATTATGTTGAATATCTGTCAGCTGTTAAATTTAACTACACAATTAGATAATACCAGTTTAGCTCAACCAATCACCAAGCAATGCTTAATTTCATTTTGTTCAGTCTGTGTGTAAAAAGAGCATTAGCAATTAAAGAAAAAACACTTCAGCAAAACATGATCAGCTCAAAGTGTCGGAATAATTTTTGGTCCTAATTTGTATAAATGTCACTGGTAGTCACTGAATGAAGAATATTTGGGTATAATATGTCACAGTTTACTTTATTTTGCTCTCCTCACTCACATAAATGAACTATAGTGTCCTGATCACACTAGTAGAAATGATATCTGGTGTCTAAATAATGTTTGGTTTGACTGTACATCAGTTCTATAATTTTCTATCTTAATACTTCCTTAAATGTGCATTTTAATTACACTTCTGTGCCACCTCAATTCAAATGAATAACCTTAACTCTGATTGGAGCAGGACCCTGATAAACACCAAACATGCATGTTAATGTGATAATGTGATGTTCTGAATAATAACGTTGACTTTTCTTTGAAGTCGAAGGTTGTCCATACGAGGTCAAGCAACTCTTTCTGGAGGATATCCTGCGGACCACCGGATACACCAACAAAGACATGATCAAATACAAGAAGGAGGCGCAGAAAGGTGACGCTAACAGCTCAAATACAGCAGCGCTCGACCGTCTGAGTCTCTTCTGCTCATCAAAGCTGCGTTAATTTGATCAAAAATACAGTAAAAATTGGAAATATTATAATTTAAAAGAGCTGTTTTCTATGTGAATATATAGTAAAGTGTAATTTATTCCTGTACATTTTCAGCATCATTACTCCAGTCTTCAGTGTCACATGATCCTTCAGAAATCACTCTAATATGATGATTTGATGATCAAGAAACATTTATGATTATTATCAGTGTTGAAAACAGTTATTTTTATGGAAACATTGATTCACTACCATTAGAAATTGATACTTTTATTCATCAAGGACGCATTAAATTGATCAAAAGTGACAGTAAAGACATTTATAATGTTACAAAAGAATCTATTTCAAATAAATGCTGTTCTTTTGAACTTTTCTATTCATCAAAGAATCCTGAAAAATAAAATGTTTGACTGTTTCCACAAAAATATGACCTGTTTTCAACACTGATAATAATCATAAATGTTTCTTGAGCATCAAATCATCATATTAGAATGATTTCTGAAGGATCATGTGACACTGAAGACTGGAGTAATGATGCTGAAAATTCACAGGAATAAATTACACTTTACTAGATATTCACATAGAAAACAGATGATTTACATTATAATAATATTTCACTGTTTTTCTGTATTTTTGATCAGATAAATGCAGCTTTGTTGAGCACGTCTTTCAAAAACATTAATTATTTCAAACCTTTGACCAGTAGTCTAAATGAACATTCATAGTTAAATAATGCACTTAAAGTCAAGCCACCTTTATTTATATAGAGCTTTAGACATATATATATATATATATATATTGTTTCAAAGCAGCTTTACAGAGATAACAGGAGAATAATGCAACAAAGTTTGTTTCTAGAAGAAAATAGCGTCACAGTCCAGCTTAAGTAAGTTCAGTGATGGCTCAGTTTTGTTGTTCATTTATATATATAGATAGCCGCTCTGGAGTAAACAGTGATGTCATCGTCCAGCTCAGTTCAGTTCTCATATAATGCTGTCAATGCAGGAGATCAATAACATTGTTGAATATTAAATTAAATGTCCTCATCTAAGCAAGACAAAGGCAAAAAACAAAAACATTTTGCCAAACAAAAATGATTAGCGTACTGAAGCCAGGGCGTGTGTTTCCCCTTCAGAGGAGCGGCAGCAGTCGTCTCTGACGGAGTGGTGTGAATCCCATCAGGACGACCCGGAACCAGATCCGGCCCGGGAGAAGACGCCATCTTGTGTCCTACAGGAGAACGACCTCCTGGATGATGGCGGAGACAGTGTCTTCAGTCAGACGGTCTCTCCTTATGCTCTCTCTCACATCATTACTCAGTGTCAGTCCTATATCAGTGCTGGGCGCTATACCGGTTCATACCGAATACCGGTGTTTATTTTTGTCATGATATGAATTTTTTATATACCACAATGTATGTCGCTTAAAGGAACACGCCGACTTTTTGGGACTTTATCTTATTCCCCGTATCCCCCAGAGTTAGATAAGTCCACACACACCCTTCTCATCTCCGTGCGTGGCGTATCTCTGTCTGACGCACCCACCGCTAGCCTAGCTTAGCACAAACACTGGAGGTAAATGGCTCCAGCTAGCATACTGCGCCCAATAAGTGACAAAATAACGCCAACATTTTCCTATTTACATATTGTGATTTGTATAGTCACACGAAAAGGTCACATGAGACACAGCATCTTCTAACCGTACACACACTGGGAACTATATTCTCAGCTCTGAGTGAACTCTCTGCTCCTCGCTACGGGGCTTCTCAGGCGCTTGCAAAGTAGTAAAGCCAACATGATACGATATTTTTGCCCTATCGCGACATTCTTCTCTCCGTTTTAAATGTGAGAGCGTTTCTTTTCTCCGTGTCCTCAGAGCGAGAAGGACGTGGCCACGTTAGAGCCGTGGCTCCTCAGGGAAATGGACGCCTGCATCTCAAACATTTTCTTGAACCAAGACGCTGACGCCTTCACACAGCTCTTCAATCTCATCCTGAACGAGAACATCAGTGGTAATGAAGGCGCACACACACTCACACAGCAAAACATGCTTTTCTCACTTGACATATGACATAAGAAATTATGTCTTGTTATCTGGGGGGGAAAAAATCTAAATTAAGTGAGTTTTTGCTTAAAACAAGAAAAATTATCTGTCAATGGGGTCAGAAAAATAATCATGTTTCTGTTTGAATTAAGAGTATTTTATTACCTCATTGGCAGATCATTTTACTTGTTTTAAGCAAAAACTCACTTAATTTAGATTTTTCCCCCAGAAAACAATTTCTTATGTAATTTCACTCATCTAGTAAATGCATCTTGATTTGAGAATTTTTAGACATTTGGACTGTAAACAAGACAAAAATACTGAGTAAGAAAAGCATGTTTTTCAGTGCACACACACTCAAGCGCTCTCTGAGCTGAAGCACGGTGTGTTCTTCACACGTGTGTGTTGGTGCTCTCTGAGCTGAAGCGCGTGCGGTGTGTGTTACTCACGTGTGTGTTGGTGCTCTCTCAGTGGATTACAGGCACAGCGAGACGAGCGCCACCGCCCTGATGGTGTCCTCGGGCCGAGGGTTTCTCAGTCAGATGGAGCAACTGCTCAGCATGGGTGCAAACGTCAACATCAGAGCCTCCAACGGCTGGTGAGCACACACATACTGCTATAAATATACATATATTACATATAAGTCCTCCTGTAGTCAATCATTTCATCCCTTAAAACTCATATTTGATCACCAAAACAAAACAATAAACAAAACAACTTTATTACTGAAGTACTAAAACTAAATATTAAAGTGCTGTCAAATTGATTAATCACATCTGACATATTATGTTTGTTTATATAATATATGTGAGTATACATATAATATTATATATATCTATATGTATGTGTGTGTGTGTGTATATATATATATATATATATATATATATACTTGCATATATATCGCATATATTCATACATAAATATAATATATATATAGACACACATATTATATGAACACAAACTTTGGTGTTAGAAGCGATTGTATATGATTAATCGATTTGACAGCACTACTAATAAACAAAAATAAGTAAAAAAATAAAATAGACACAACAAAATTACAAAAAACTTTATCAAAATTTATTGTGAAAACAGTTCATATAATTTTTTTTATTTTATTCAAAATATTAACAAAATTATAATAGTATACCAAAAATACTACTAATATAAAATATAAAAAAATTCCAAAAAAATGTATTCCAGCTAGTTGGCCATGTGGCTCTTCTCATCTTAGTTAAGTTCCTGCAGGTCTTAAATCAGAGCAGAACATCTTACATTCATAAAGTCATGGCATTAAATTATGCAATATTAGTGTTGCTTTCCAGCACAAATATCTGAACATTCTTAAATCAAGATACATCTTCTGAGCTCACTGGCAAATATTCACTTATTTAATTTTTTTAGCCAGAAAATTACATATAAACTAAAACAAATAAATAAGAATGAATAAAAGTAATATATTAATATTATTTTAAACAAATAATGTATTTGTTATTTTACATATTTAAAAAAAAAAACGCATAAAAATGACAAAAAAAAGCAACAAACTGATTATAACTTATAAATTGAAATCATAGTGAAAATTCAAATTACTGACAGAAACTGTAATACTTCAGGACGGCTCTGGACTGGGCGAAGCGCTTCAAGCAACCCGAGGCCGTAGATCTGCTGGAGTCCCACATGTAAGAGCTGTGCTTCACTTACCTTCCAAACACTCCAGAGACGATACAGTGCAGTGTGTGTGTGTGTGTGTGTGTGTGTGTGTGTGTGTGTGTGTGAGTGATGGGTAGGTTTAGAGGTCGGGTTAGTGTGTGTCTGATGGGTAGGTTTAGGGGTTGGGATAGTGTGGGTTAGGTGTGTGTGTGTGTGATTGGTAGGTTTAGGGGTCGGGTTAGTGTGGGTTAGGGTTAGGTGTGTGTGTGTGTGAGATGGGTAGGTTTAGGGGTTGGGATAGTGTGTGTATGTGTATGATGAGTAGGGTTAGTGTAAGGGGACAGAATATACAGTTAGTACAGTATAAAAACCATTACGTCTATGGAGAGTCCCCACGAAGGTAGTAAACTAGACGTGTGTGTGTGTGTGTGTGTGTGTGTGTGCAGATGGGGTGTTGAAGCGGGTCGTCTGGACGAGGCGTCTCTGGTTCAGTCCTCCACATCTGATCTGAGCTCTGAGGACCAGGAGCTTCTCAAAGCGTATCATCACAGCTTCGACGACGAGAAGGTCGACCTGGACCTCGTCCTGCATCTGCTCTTCAACATCTGCCAGAGCTCTGACGAGGGTGAGGCCGTTAGCTCAACTAGAGGATTCGGCACTTCAGAATTAAGATGTTCATGAAGATAAATGAAGGTTTTTGAGGAAAACATCCCTCATTTTCTCCATATAGTGACTTCAATGGGGTCCAACGGGGCTGAAGGTCCAGATGTGAGTTTCAGTGCAGCTTCAAAGTCTCGACACGATCCAGTCGAGGAATAAGAGTCTCATCTAGACAAACCAGCCGACATTTTATAACAAAAATAAACATTTATATACTTTTTAACCACAAATGCTGGTCTAACACTAGCTGTGATGCGACACACATTACGTAATCAGGTTGAAAGGTCACACGTGACGTAGGCATAAAAACCAACCCAGTGTTTATAAAGCCGTGTAAAGTCAAACGCCATTTGCAAAAAAATTAAAATAAAAGGTAAAACAACGATGTCGGACGATTCTGAAGTTGGAGGAGAAAATGAGATGGAGTTTTTCGCCCTATCCTACATTTATGAGCCGGAGCACACGTGACCTTTTAACCTGATTACGTAATGTGTGGCGCATCACAGCTAGTGCAAAACCAGCATTTGTGGTTAAAAAGTATATAAATGTTTATTTTTGTTATAAAATGTCGGCTGGTTTGTCTAGATGAGACTCTTATTCCTCGACTGGATCGTGTCGAGACTTTGAAGCTGCACTGAAACTCACATCTGGACCTTCAGCCCATTGGACCCCACTGAAGTCACTATATGGAGAAAATGAGGGATGTTTTCCTCAAAAACAATATTTTTTCGACTGAAGAAAGAAAGACATGAACATCTTGGATGACGTCGGGGAGAGTAAATAATCAGGACATTTTTTTACAAGCTTTATTTACAAGTGTTGTCATCCTCAGGCGCGGTGTTGATTTTCCTGCCCGGCTACGATGAGATCGTGTCTCTGAGAGATCGCATCGTCTTTGATGATAAAAGGTTCACAGATCACCAGCAAAGGTGTGTGAGTGTTTGTAGTGTGTGTTTCCTTCCTGTTCTAATGCAGTATTCAGCCGGAAATAATGCAGGGACTTTATCCAGAGTGTTTTCTATTGAAAATTGCTTCCGCCAAAAAAAAAGATGTCAGAATTGTGAGACATAAACTTGAAATTGTTGAAATTGAACTCGGAATTATGAGATATAAACATAGAATTGTGAGACATAAACTTGAAATTGTTGAAATTGAACTCGGAATTATGAGATATAAACTTGGAATTGCTGGAAATTCAGTCCGAATTGTGAGATATAAACTCGGAATTGCGTAAAATAAAATATAAATTGTGAGATATAAATTGGAATTGTGGGAAATAAAGTCAGAATTGCAGGAATTTAACTCGGAATTGTGAGATTTAAACTCGGAATTGCGGAAAATTAAGTCAGAATAGTGAGATATTAACTTGGAATTGTGTAAAAAAACTAAATTGTGAGATATAAACTTGGAATTGTGGGAAATAAAGTCGGAATTGCGGGAAATTAACTCGGAATTGTTGAGGTACAAAACTCGGAATTGCGTAAAATAAAATCTAAATTGTGAGTGTTGTGGCAATTTAATTCACTAAACAATCATCTTTGGCGTAAGAGACAGTCTGGAATCAAATGATCATTAAAAAGTAATTTATTCTTGCAAGAAGGCCCAGTTGCCACACAGAAGTCACAAGTACAGTCTGTGGAACAAGTGCGACCAGGAGAGAGAGGCAGGCCAGTCTTTATACTGTTATCTTCAAGGTTCTCTAAACACTCCATAGATGGATAAGACACTCCACCAGTGATCCTATTATACACTGAACTTTAGTTTAGCTTAACTTACAGCCTGCAAGTCCTAAATTGGACACCCTTTGACCTTAGGGGTCAGGGCCTCGGCGTCTCCCCCTCTTCTCCTGCCTCACAGAAGTTCCACATCAATCATTATATCACATGGTCAGCAGCACACATAGAAGTCAATCCTGTGTATGTTAATGAAAATCAAAAATCTCCCATTACATGAGATATAAACTTGGAATTGTGGGAAATAAAGTCGGAATTGCGGGAATTTAACCTGGAATTGTAAGATATAAACTCGGAATTGCTGGAAATTAAGTCCGAATTGCGGGAAATGAACTCAGAATTGTGGGAAATTAACTCCGAATTGCGGGAAATTAACTCCGAATTGTGAGATTTAAACTCGGAATTGCGGAAAATTAAGTCAGAATTGTGAGATATTAACTTGGAATTGTGTAAAAAAATCTAAATTGTGAGATATAAACTTGGAATTGTGGGAAATAAAGTCGGAATTGCGGGAATTTAACCTGGAATTGTTAGATATAAACTCGGAAATGCTGGAAATTAAGTCCGAATTGCAGGAAATAAAATCAGAATTGCGTGATATAAACTCGGAATTGCAGGGAAATTATCTCGGAATTGCGGGAAATTAACTCAGAATTGCGGGAAATTAACTCAGAATTGCGGGAAATTAACTCAGAATTGCGGGAAATTAACTCAGAATTGTGAGAAATAAACTTAGTATTGCGGAAAATGAACTCAGAATTGTGAGATATAAACTTGGAATTGCGGAAAATTAAGTCAGAATTGTGAGATAGTAACTCGGAATTGTGGGAAATAAAGTTGGAATTGCGGGAAATTAACTCGGAATTGTTGAGGTATAAACTCGGAATTGCGTAAAATAAAATCTAAATTGTGAGATATAAACTCAGAATTGCAGGAAATTAACTCCGAATTGCGGGAAATTAACTCAGAATTGCGGGAAATTAACTCCGAATTGTGAGATATAAACTTAGTATTGCGGAAAATTAACTCAGAATTGCGAGATATAAACTTGGAATTGCGGAAAATTAAGTCAGAATTGTGAGATATTAACTCGGAATTGTGTAAAAAAATCAAAATTGTGAGATATAAACTTGGAATTGTGGGAAATAAAGTTGGAATTGCGGGAAATTAACTTGGAATTGTTGAGGTATAAACTCGGAATTGCGTAAAATAAAATCAAAATTTTGAGATATAAACTCGGAATTGCCGGAAATTAAGTCAGTATTGCGGGAAATAAAATCAGTCAGAATTGTGAGATATAAACGTGGAATTGCCGGAAATGAAGTCAGAATTGCGGGAAATAAACTCGGAATTGTGTGAAATAAAGTCAGAATTAAGAGATATAAACTCGGTATTGCGGGGTAAATGAACTGGGAATTGTAAGGTACAAACTCGGAATTGTGGGAAATTAACTCGGAATTGTGGGAAATAAAGTCAGAATTGCGAGATATAAACATGGAATTCTGAGAAAAATGTCTGAATTATAAGATAATTCTTGTACCGTGATCACAATTACCTTTTAATTTTTTTTATTCCGTGGCGGAAACGAGCTTCCAGTCTTTTCAGTGTTACCAAGCTTAAGAAATGTCTACATCTGTAATATTGTATTGATTGTGAGGAACTGTCGGTCTTCAGGTTTCAGGTGTTCATCCTTCACTCCAGCATGCAGACGTCAGACCAGAAGAAGGTTTTGAGGAACACTCCTAAAGGGGTTCGCAAGATCGTGCGTATATCTCCCTCTCATATCTATAAACTTCACACACACACTCTTTACATGCGAACATCTCACACACACTCCTCTCAATCCACAGATTCTCTCGACCAACATCGCAGAGACCAGCATTACGGTCAACGATGTCGTTTTTGTCATCGACTCCGGCAAAGTTAAAGAGGTTTGGTTGTTTTTCTCCTGCTGATATAGTAGTATAGTATGATATAATATTTTGTGAACATATTTTTCTAAATTATCTTCTTATTTGCTTCAGTTCTGTTTTACTTTATTTTTTTCTGTTACAGAAAACCTACGATGCAATGAATAACGTGACGATGCTGAAGATGGTGTGGATCTCGAAGGCCAGCGCTCTGCAGAGGAAGGGCAGGTGAGCGTGTGTGAGAGCGTGTGTGAGAGCGTGTGTGAGAGCGTGTGTGAGAGCGTGTGTGAGAGCGTGTGTGAGAGCGTGTGTGAGAGTGTGATTGTGTGTGTGTGTGTGTGTGTGTGTGTGTGTGTGTGTGTGTGTGTGTGTGTGTGTGTGTGTGTCTGATCGTGTGTGTGTTTGTTTGTCATTTAGAGCGGGACGCTGCAGACCAGGGATCTGCTTCCATCTCTTCAGCCGTCTGAGGTTCAACAACATGCTGGAACATCAGATTCCACAGCTACTGCGCATGCCTCTACAGGTATACTTAATAATACTTATACTAATAATTAATTTGCATAATGCCAATCTTTGGACTTCAGTCCCACGCCATCGTTACTGTTCGTATCACTGTGATCAAGAGCTGAGATTCAGATATGATAATGAGCGTTTGGTGTCTGACCAATCAGAGCAGAGCATCTCTCAGAGAGGCGGGGTTTAGAGAGACTGAATCTTTGATGGAAGCGTTTCAGACACTGAGAGGAAAGAGCTGATGCTGCAGTGGAGATTATGAGGACATTAAAGTGTTCTTGATCTTAGATGCGTGTGAACCTGTTGTAGGAGACGCTAAACATTAGGAGCCTTTAAAATAGCACAATAGAGGCACTTGCTAAACATTTTTGTATTATTATTTTATAAATTAAATATAATTACATATATTAATAATAATAATCTAAGTTAAATAATAAAATATTATTAGTTTGTAAATATATTTAGTAAATGATCTTATCTTCCCTTCTTCCCTCAATCTTATGATATTTTTCTTGTATTGTTCTGATGTGATGTCACTGATGTTTGTGCACATGACAAACAAACTTGAAACTGAAACAGTCTGATAGGGTAGAACATTCAAACTGTACTGCATTGCTGTCACATGAACATCATATCGCATGTTTTAAGCAAGTCCAGTTATCATCACACAAATAAATACAGGCGTCTTGTATGTTAATCCAGATTGGAGTAAAACGTCTCAACTTTTGACATTCTGAGTCAAAAGAAAATCATCATTAGAAGGTCAAGTTGATTGTATTGCATTGTGGGATCAAGTACATAACTTAGTTTGCTTGTATATAGCACTTTAGAGAAGCACATTATCTCACAGAAGGAGGAGCTCAGCTGTCCTTATGAAGTGAGTTTGGAGTAAAAGCATGTTATCAAATGTTGTCTTTTGTTGGACAAGAGCTTCATAAATGCTTCTCGTGTTTGGAAAGATGTTTGACACGTGTTGCTTTTTCAAATGCACGTTATAAGCGACTCAAACTCAGTGCTTTCAGAGTGAGCAGCGTTTACTGAGCCGTACGGCACTGACAAGCTGCACATAACTAATAATCACAGCATTTACGATTTCAAAATCACGATAAGACAACTCGGTTTAAGTGCGATTCTATGTAAATTGCGATTAATCGTGCAGCCCTTGTTTCAAAGCAGCTTCACAGAAATGAACATGACAAAAATAACTGTGTGTGTGTGTGTGTTCCTCAGGAACTGTGTCTGCACACTAAGCTCCTGGCTCCCGTCTCCTGCCCGATCGCTGAGTTCCTCTCGAGAGCACCTGAGCCGCCGCACCTGCACACGGTCAAACACGCCGTGCAGATGCTCAAGGTCACACACCTTTCACACGCAAACATTACAGTACAGTCATAATCAGATCGGTGCTTCAGAAGAGCCTTCATGTGAAAACAGAAAACAGACCGATCTGAAATGGTGCAGATGAATAATCTGATGGGTCATTTTGAATAATTAATAGATAATAGCTTTTTTTTTAAGCAAAAACTAACTTAATTTTTTATTTTTTATTTTGAAAACAAGATATCATTTCTTATGTAATTTTACTCATCTAGTAAATGCATCTTGATTTAAGAAATTGTAGATATTTGGACTGGAAACAAGACAAGAATACTAAGTAAGAAAAGCATGTTCTGGAGTGTAATTGAAACCCCTGCTGTCTGACTCCTCCACGCAGACCATCGATGCCATGGACCCCTGGGAGAACCTGACAGAGCTGGGCTTTCACCTGGCCGACCTGCCCGTGGAGCCTCACCTGGGGAAGATGGTTCTGTGTGCGGTGGTTCTGAAGTGTCTGGACCCGATCCTCACCATCGCCTGTACGCTGGCTCATCGAGACCCGTTCGTTCTGCCGGCTCAGGCCGCTCAGAAGCGCGGAGCCATGCTGTGCCGGAAACGCTTCACCGCAAACACCTTCAGCGACCACATGGCCCTGCTCCGGGCCTTTCAGGTCAGAAATATTACTGTAATAACCACAGGTCAAAAATATTACTGTAATAACTATATTTTTTGAATCTCTATATAGTTGTTATTTTAGCATCATTCATGTACTGTTATAGGTTTTATTCATGATGTTTTATTCAGTTGTTGTTGTTGTCTTTAGGCGTGGCAGAAAGCTCGCAGTGACGGCTGGGAAAGAGCGTTCTGTGAGAAGAACTTCCTCTCTCAGGCCACGATGGAGATCATCGTCGGGATGCGGACTCAGCTTCTGGGACAGCTCCGAGCCACAGGTCAAAGTTCACAACCGCATCTTTTACAGCGAGTCTCCAGTAGGCTTGCTACGATAGTCGGTGTTGACACCGTCTTACATCACTTGCCCACTGCGGCAATAATTTTATTATTATTATAAAATCATTTAGTTCAGTTAGAGATCAGTCACTACAGTTAAAAACTGAACATAAAGCGTGAGTCGAACGAGAGCACAGATCAGCAGCAGGAGTCAGATTTCATTAAACACAAGAGTGAGAAGCTGACTGACAAGATGATGACGGAATATCTGGTGTCAAAGTGAAATGTAAAAGCGCCTATTTAAGCAAATTTGTTTTGTTGTTGTGTTTTTCATTAAGAATAATAGGCTAATGAGCTCACGATTCAAGCAATCCGCCCCCGAATTTGGCGCTAATTTAAAAGCGAAACTAAAATGCGCACGGGTCATAAGGGTCGTCAACGGGAGAAGAGCGAGCTTTTTTCCATAGGAATGAACTGAAACGCTCGCTCTGCTCCACACCATTATAATGGCCGTGCGGACGCGCGCATTTAACTTTCGCCTTCAAATTAGTGAACGAGACAAAAATACTGAGTAAGAAAAGCATTTTTTGTAACAGTTCAGACAGTCTGTCATCAGTAAGAGTTCTCAGCCGTGAACCGAAACACTGGTTTGTCTCTGCAGGTTTCGTGCGAGCGAGAGGTGGCGGGGACATCCGGGATGTGAACCAGAACTCGGAGAACTGGGCCGTGGTCAAGGCCGCGCTGGTTTCTGGGATGTATCCCAACCTGATCCATGTGGAGAGGGACAGCATGAGCCTCACGGGCTCCAGAGAGAAGAGGGTTCGCTTTCACCCCACATCTGTCCTGAGCCAGCCGCAGTACAAGAGGGTCAGTGTGGAGAAGCAGAGCAAACCCTTTCATATATAAATATATATATATATACACTGCCATTCAAAAGTTTGGGAAATAATTAAAAATATACTGTTATAGTATTTATTAGTTTTTATTTAAATTTTTTCATCTCTATATAGTTGTTATTTTAGTAACATGCAGATATTATTGTAGTTTTTGTAAATAATTTGAATTGGTAATTAACTTTTAGTAATTGTTATTTTTGTCTTTTTTTTTAGATCGCTATATAGTTTATTATTTTAGTATCATTCATATTCTTTTATAGTTTTTATTCATATTTTGAATTAGTTTTTATTTTTCGTTTACAATTTTTTGTTTTTCTTATCTATATATAGTTTTATTTTAGTATCACTCATATATTATTATAGTTTTTGTTAATAATTTTGAATGAGTTTATTTTTATATTTATCGATTTCATTTGAACTTTTAGTAATTTTGTTGTTTTGTCATTTTTATTATTTTTAGGTTTTTTTTATCTCTATTTAGTTTATTATTTTAGTATCATTCAAGTTACAGGTGAAAGTTCACAACAAGTTCGGTAAGATTTTTTATGTTTTTAAAAGATTAGTAAAATTGTGAAATATTATTCCGATGTAATTCATCTGTTTTCTATGTGAATATATAGTAAAGTGTAATTTATTCCTGTGATCAAAACTCAATTTTCAGCATCATTACTCCAGTCTTCAGTGTCACATGATCCTTCAGAAATCACTCTAATATGATTCACACTGATATCACTGTTTTCAACACTGATAATAATCATAAATGTTTCTTGATCATCAAATCCTCATATTAGAATGATTTCTGAAGGATCATGTGACACTGAAGACTGGAGTAATGATGCTGAAAATTGACAGGAATAAATTACATTTTAAAATATATTAAAATAGAAAACAGTTATTTTAAATTGTAATAATATTTCACAATATTCCTGTTTTTTTTCTTTCTATTTATAATCTAATAAATGCAGCCTTGGTGAGCAAAAGAGTTAAAAAATATTAAAAATCTCACCGATCCCAAACGTTTGAACGGCAGTGTAGTTCTATATAATAACATAATAGTTATTTTCCTCCACACATTTGTACCCAGATCCCTCCAGCCAATGGCCAGGCAGCAGCCGTGGAGTCCCTGCCCTGTGATTGGCTGATTTACGACGAGATGACGCGCGCGCACAGGATCGCTAGCGTGAGATGCTGCTCTGTTGTTACACCCCTGACCGTCGCTATATTCGGAGGATGTGCTAAACTCCCGAGCTCCGCCTTACAGGAGCACAGAGGAGGTGACCAGGACTGAGACAAAACAAGCCTAACATTTTCTCTATAAGTGTACTTAAAGGTGCAGTGTGTAATTATTAGCAGCATCTAGTGGTGAGGTTACAAATTGCACCCAACAGAAGTTACGGTGGCCGACAGGAAGTGATGTCGTCGTCTGAGACCGACGTTAAACAATGAGGTTTCTTTACAGAGATAAATTAAGAAGTTATATTAACTTATTCAGTAAAACGATATGTTATTGCGAATATTATTGTTACGTGTTCATCATTGTGTCAGTGTTTTATTCGCTGGCTTTAGCTGAAGCTTCTCTGCACGAAGAACAACATCGTGACGAAACGCGTTTGTCTGTTCAGGGCCACCGTAGAAACATGTGGGTGTAAGCGGACCCGCGGTGTGTGTAGAGAGAAATGCTTCATTCTGAGCTAATAAACACATAACGCTTCATTATGTAAGGTCTTTATACACCACTGAACACATAGTTATGTTTATGATAATGCATTTCTGTCATCAGATCCTCCTAAATATTAAAAAATGCAGAAGAATTACAATTACACAATGCACCTTTAATTCCTTTTATAACTTTTAATTTTCCTTGCTTTTTATTTTGTGATTATTTCAATTCCTTTCTGTGTAAAGCACTTTGAATTGCCATAGTGTCTGAGATGTGCTGAATAAATAAACTTGCCTTGCCTTATATATCGGCCCTCATATCGGTATTGGCCAATATCGGTTCATTTTTAATGTTATCGGTCTGATAAGAAAATTTGTCTGATATATTAAAGCTGATAAATGATGTATTATGTCCTTCAGCTGAGACACTTCAGATGTGCACTGTTCAACATGATGATTATGAAGTGCTTGAAATATGATTGGAATCACTTCAAAAAAGGAAAGTACAGTTCAGTGCAACATGTGCAGCGCAAGCCTGTCATATCGGCTACATAACATTATCATGAGAACATTATAATTGTGTGTTTGAGACGTGGATTTTAATGATGATACTTTTGTTTTTGTAATCAGGCTTTCAAAAATTATATGAAAATTTGGATTTAGATTTATCGACCGATATATCGGTTATCGGCTTTCAAATATAAAGAATTATCAGTATCGGTATCGGCCACAATTTTCATATCAGTGCATCTCTAGTACTTCTAAATCTAAAACTATTATAAGTAGGGATGCACTGTTATAAAAATTGTGGCCGATAACTGATAATTCTTTATATTTGAAAGCTGATAACCGATATATCGGTCGATAAATCTAAATCCAAATTTTCATACAATTTTTGAAAGCCTGATTACAAAAACAAAAGTATCATCATTAAAATCCACGTCTCAAACACACAATTATAATGTTCTCATGATAATGTTATGGAGCCGATATGACAGGCTTGCGCTGCACATGTTGCACTGAACTGTATTTTCCTTTTTTGAAGTGATTCCAATCATATTTCAAGCACTTCATAATCATCATGTTGAACAGTGCACATCTGAAGTGTCTCAGCTGAAGGACATAATACATCATTTATCAGCTTTAATATATCGGCCAAATTTTCTTATCAGACCGATAACATTAAAAATGAACCGATACCGATATGAGGGCCGATATATCATGCATAACTATCTTATGAGTTGTAAGTATGTGAGATGCTGCTAGTATATGCAGCTGAACACTGATGTCACTGCGTGTGTGTGTGTGTGTTTCAGCCGCTGACGGTGTGAATGACAGCAGTGACAGTGAGATGGAGGATCGAGCCACTGCTCGTCTGGCTCACATCAGCATCGACGAGTGGCTCAACTTCAAACTGGACCAAGAGGTCAAACTCTTTCAGCTCAAACTAACATCCTTCTGATAGGCTGCATTCAACCGAAAATTCTGTCAAATCCTTTTTGGAACGATTATTTAACTTTAAAAATAATATTAATAAAATTAATAACAATATACAATAAAATAAAGCAATTAAAATCTATATTTTACATAATTATACGATATCTGTGTCCATTTGCAGTTATTAAATTTCAAAATCCTTTTTAGAATGATTATTTTATAATATATATTTTTTAAATATTATAAATATAAAATAAAATTGATTAATAACAGCAATATACAATAAAATAACAATAAGGCACTTTGAACTTGAATTTGAATAAATTAAAAAATAAATATATATATATTAAAAATTAAAGTATTGTAAACATAAAATAATATAATTAGAATAAAAAAGTTTAATTAGATTAATAACAACAATATACAATAAAATAAACCAATTAAAATCTATATTTTACAAAATTATACTAATTATACTGTCAGTTTTTGGAATGATTATTTTGTTATTAAAAAAATATATTAAAGTATTATAAACATAAAATTATATAAATAGAAAAAATTTATTAGATTTATAACAACAATACACAATAAAATAAGGTAATTAAACTCCCTGTAACTGTGTGTGTGTATGTGTGTGTGTGTACTTGTACAACTATCTTTGAGTGGACCAGTTTGAGTGTTAGACCAGTGGAGTGAGGACAGAGAGAGTAAAGTGAGGACATGTTGGCCGGTCCTCAGTCTCTTGAGAGCCTTTAAAGGCCTGTTTGAGGGTCAAGACTTGGTTTTAGGGATAAGGTTATAATGAGGTTTAGGGTCAGGGGTCGGGTTAGGCACTTAGTTGTGATGGGTAAGGTTAGGGTAAGCGGCTAGAGATTGCATTGTGTCAATGAATGTCCTCATAAAGATAGATGTACAAGAGTGTGTGTGTGTGTGTGTGTGTGTGTGTGTGCAGATGGCGGAGCTGGTGTTCAGGCTCAGACAGTAACTGTGTGTGTGTGTGTGTGTGTGTGTGTGTGTGTGTGTGCAGATGGCGGAGCTGGTGTTCGGGCTCAGACAGTAACTGTGTGTGTGTGTGTGTGTGTGTGTGTGTGTGTGTGTGTGTGTGTGTGTGCAGATGGCGGAGCTGGTGTTCGGGCTCAGACAGTAACTGTGTGTGTGTGTGTGTGTGTGTGTGTGTGTGTGTGTGTGTGTGTGTGTGTGTGTGTGTGTGTGTGTGTGTGTGTGTGTGTGTGTGTGCAGATGGCGGAGCTGGTGTTCGGGCTCAGACAGTAACTGTGTGTGTGTGTGTGTGTGTGTGTGTGTGTGTGTGTGTGTGTGCAGATGGCGGAGCTGGTGTTCGGACTCAGACAGTAACTGTGTGTGTGTGTGTGTGTGTGTGTGTGTGTGTGTGTGTGTGTGTGTGTGTGTGTGTGTGTGTGTGTGTGCAGATGGCGGAGCTGGTGTTCGGGCTCAGACAGTAACTGTGTGTGTGTGTGTGTGTGTGTGTGTGTGCAGATGGCGGAGCTGGTGTTCGGGCTCAGACAGTAACTGTGTGTGTGTGTGTGTGTGCGTGTGCGTGTGCGTGTGCGTGTGCGTGTGTGTGTGTGTGTGTGTGTGTGTGTGTGTGTGTGTGTGTGTGTGCAGATGGCGGAGCTGGTGTTCGGGCTCAGACAGTAACTGTGTGTGTGTGTGTGTGCGTGTGTGTGTGTGTGTGTGTGTGTGTGTGTGTGTGTGTGTGTGTGTGTGTGTGTGTGTGCAGATGGCGGAGCTGGTGTTCGGGCTCAGACAGTAACTGTGTGTGTGTGTGTGTGTGTGTGTGTGTGTGTGTGTGTGTGTGCAGATGGCGGAGCTGGTGTTCGGACTCAGACAGCGCTGGCAGAGTCTGTTCCTGCGCCGGATCCGCTCTCCGTCTAAAGCCTGTTCTCAGCTGGACGAGGCCACGATCCGCACACTGGTGTCGGTGCTGTTGGCAGAGGAGCAGGTCTCAGGTGAGCTACACCTTTCCTTCTTTCACAGTGTGTGATATTTAGGAGGATCTGTTGACAGAAATGCAATATCATAAACATAACTATGTGTTCAGTGGTGTATAAAGACCTTACATAATGAAGCGTTATGTGTTTATTAGCTCAGAATGAGCAGTTCTCTCTACACACACCGCGGGTCCGCTTACATCCACATGTTTCTACGGTGGCCCTGAACGGACAAACGCGTTTCGTCACTATGTTGTTCTTCGTGCAGAGAAGCTTCAGCTAAAGCCAGCGAATAAAACACTGACACAATGATGAACAAGTGACAATAATATTCGCAATTGTTTAACTGGCTACTCTCTGCGGTCTCAGACTACGACATCACTTCCTGTCGGCCACTGTAACTTCTGTTGGGTGCAATTCACAACCTCACCACTAGATGCTGCTAAAACTTACACACTGCACCTTTAAGTCCAATAATCGACGTCCCCGAACAGTTTATCTAGAATAGAGTTCAGTTACAGTTTAGAATAATTTATTTAAAAATAAATTACACAATTCAGCATTAGAATAATCTCTGTAGTCAATTGGTATAATCTGCAACATTTTAATTAGTTTACATGGTTATAAAAAAATTAAATCTAAAAATAACAGGGAACGTTCCGGGAACGTTCTCTTTAGGTTTTAAAATAAAATCCGATTAAATAATCTCTGATGATGACGTTCTCTGCAGGTTATAAAAAATAAACCCCCAAAATATTATATTTTATTATTCTTATTTATTTTTAAGACTCTCGTTCATCTTCGGAACACAAAAGAAGATATTTCTGATTAAATCTGAGAGCTGTCTCACTCCTCCATAGGCTTCTCTGTTACTGAAACTTGCCGGTCCAGAAAGTTAGTAAAGACAATGTTTAAAATAGTCCAGTGTCTACAGCGGCTCAACCTTAAGATTATCAGGCGATGAGAATACTTTCTGTGCGCTAAAACAAACAAAAATAATGACTTTATTCAACTCTTCATGTTCTTCTGTGTGTGTCTGAGTGAGTTCAGGTAGTGTAACAGCGCAGCGCAGAGAAGCCTATGGAGGAGTGAGACAGCGCTCAGATTCAATCAGAAATATCTTCATTTGTGTTCTGAAGATGAACGAGAGTCTGACGGGGTTGAACAACATGAGGGAGAGTCATTACTGACAGAACTTTCATTTCTGGGTGAACTAACCCTTTAATAAATGCATGTTTATTAATCGCTAGAGCACCAAAAGTAACGGACTGCAGCTTTCAGGAGAACGATCATATTACGCTAATTTTATCACGATCCCCTGGCTGACCAAAACATGGGTTTTTGACCATGACAGCATTTAAAACCAAACACAGGGCCAGACTGACCCTGTCAAAGATCTCTCCACGCACTGACCCAATCACTCACGGCCAGCAGCGATCCTCACACTAGCCGCGTGTCTATTACCCTTCAAATTGCGCAAATTGAAATTGCGAATTGAAAACACGCCCAATGGAAGCACGTCAATTTAGCAAAAACTCGCATTTATTGCAAAACAGTTTTCCTGCTCGCATGAGGAGGTTTATCAGGCAATTCCAAAAAGAAATATCTCGCAAAACTGCAATGGAAACAGTTTTTGCACATTTCCAGGTCAGCTGACGTAGATGACGCGGTGTGATTGGACAGAATACGAGACAGAGTTCTTTATTAAACTCATATAAGACAAAATAATTACAGGAATAATGGATTCTAAACCTCAAATAAATGCCACAATCAAGACCTGGAAGCAGATCTGAGGGAGAAACACCCAGAAACTCCTCATATGTGCCGCTCACAGGTATAATAAGGGTCGTTCCTCACCATTAATGCTTGGAAAACACACACACATCTCCTTCCATTAATAATAATGGCCAGTGCAGTGGCTGAGATATAGTACATAAACCTACCAGTGTCCGTTGCCATGGTTTGTGGAATTACTTAACTTATCGCCAGAGGAAAAAATGAAGTTTTAGTCGCATAATATCGGTTCATGGAAACGCTGTAATTTCGCGATAGTTTTTTTTCGACATTTTTTAAAAAACGCAAAAGTTTTGTGCAAATCTGTAATGGAAACGAGCCTAGTGACTGATAAAGCCTCACAAATAACATGAGTTTTGTGGTCCCAGACACCAGTCATTTAGTAATAGCCTATATTCAGTCCTTCTATCCCGCACACCACTGTGAATACTGATGTTTTCGTTATTGTATTTCAAATAGGGCCAATTGATAGGCTACTCCTAGGCTCACGCTTTTAAATTACAGATGGCCTACTGATGTTTTTGTTCTTGTATTTTCAATATTATAGGCTATTATTTGTGCATAAACATATGTGACCCTGGACCACAAAACCAGTCACATGGGTAAATTTTTTGAAATTGAGGTTTATACATCACATGAAAGCTGGATAAATAAGCTTTCCATTGATGTGTGGTTTGTTAGGATAGGACAATATTTGGCCGAAATGCAACTATTGAACATCTGGAATCTGAGGGTGCAAAAAAATCGAAACATTGAGAAAATCTCCTTTAAAGTTGTTCATTTATGTTGGCGATTGTGCAGCATTCACTCACACACATACATGTTTTATATATTTACGGTAGGAAATGTACAAAATATCTTCATGGAACATGATCTTTACTGAATATCCTGATGATTTTTGGCATAAAAGAAAAATCGATAATTTTGACCCATACAATGTATTGTTGGATATTGCCTCAAATATACCTGGTTTTGTGATCCAGGGTCACATATCTATAGTAATAAACATACCGTTTGTTTAAAACTGCAAGCTGCAAGCTTACAAGAGCGATAATATCATTAAATGTGAAGGGGGTCCTTAAATATTTTCTTAGGGGAAAAGGGGGTCTGAAAAAACGTTTGGGATCCACTGGTTTAAAACACAGTTTACTATCTTGTGTCCCTCACACAGGCCTCCAGCAGCCCACCGGCATCGGCCAGAGACCCCGACCCATGAACTCTGATGAGGCCCCGCAAACGACCTGCAGGAGCCCGGAGGAGCTGCCCAGCCCCGACAGGTGTGTGTGTGTGTGTGTGTGTGTGTGTGTGTGTGTGTGTGTGGACTAACTGTTAAAGATGGCATATCATGAAAATCAGACTTTTTCCGTGTTTAAAGCCCCACTGAAGAGCCTTGGAACGCGCAGCTTTGTTTGATGCGAAACAGGAAGTTAAGGCGGGACATATTGAATGGCTCCTCCCCCTTTTCCAACAGCCAATAGCGTTTAGTTTCCCTCACAGACTGACAGCATCATGGAAGCGACTCCGAGCGCTGATGATACGCTGATGATTCAATAGTAGAGGATTCACTCATTTCATTCTTAACCGTACAGTTGGAGAACGGAATAAACCTCGAGTGTTTGAGCAACCGAACACACACTCCAACCCATAATGCTCAGTGTGTGTCAACGGTCACGTTGGTTAGGTGGTGTTTATAGCATAGGGGGCGGAGCTTTAGAGTCTACAGAGCATGTGATTGGACAGAAGATGTGATGAGAAGCTGAAGTCGCGGTGATGTCATAAAAATCCGTGATTCGTTTTAGCGGAAGTGAGAGAGTACGTTTTGGGGGGGGGGGGGGGGGGGGTGATGCTGATGTGTGTGTGATGCTGATGTGTGTGTGTGTGTTTCCCGCAGACCTCGGCTGGTGTCTCAGATAAAGAATCACAGATCGCTTCACTCGAAGCCGCCGGTAGAGGATCGCATCCCGTTCAACAGCGCTGACGACCCTTCATCTCCCGCTTCTGGGAAAGTATGTGACGTTACGAGGTTCAAGACTTTAGATGCACCTCCAATATTTAAGACAAAACCGGTGTTTTTTTTCATGTACTGGTTATTGTTAGGCTATACCAAACATCCAAAATACACTTTTAAAGTCCCCCTGTGGTGAAAATCCAGCGTTTAATGTTGTTCATATGTCTATGTGGTGTTTTTAATCTGCTTTAAGACAAACCATGTGTAAGTTCATAAGTCGACAGCATTGCTGAGTATTTCCTCCTTAAAACTGCAGTGAACCAAAGACAGTCTCAAACACACGCTTTGAAATCGCTGGTGTTTCTGACGTCACAAACTACCTTGTAACCAATCAGATCAACGTGTGATCGTCAACCAGTGGATCTCTGAGCTGAGTGAGTGAGTGGAGGCGGGGCTCATTTGCATATTCATAGAACCGTGCATACTAAATGAGGCGAGGGTGTCGAGTTACACTCAAGCGAGTTTTAAGGGATAAAATTATTGACTACAGGAGGACTTGAAGTGTTTATTTTATTGCACTTTATTTGCTCTGTAAAGTCATAAATCTCCACTTCAGCAGCTTACACACACACACCAAACCTTACAGTTTTATTCATATCTATATGCTGAAGCTTTATTCATATATCATTTGCCTGATATATACAACATTTTACTCCTTAAAACATGATGAAAATGTATTTTTTTGGATGAAAAGAGAAATCCAGAATCTCCTCTGGAAAAACATTCAGTATGTCAACAAAATCAGGCAAGAATCTTAAACCTGGCTTCATCCACTCTTCTGGAAATGAATGCATATTTAATCAGATAGTACCTAATTTGCATATATATATATATATATATATTTTTTTTTTTATCCTTTATTTAACCAGGTGAAACTCATTGAGATTAAAATCTCTTTTACAAGAGAGACCTGGCCAAGATGCAGCATAAAAAAACATAAAGAACAATTTCCAACATATATAAAAAACAACAAAAAATAAATAAAAAAAACACATCAAATACACATACATATATGTCCCTGTGCTGAAAAATGCTTAATACAACTTTATGAACAGTTACACTGACCAATGTTTACCTGCTCCACATTCTTCAGAGTTGAAACAAACTGTCTATAAGAAATAAAGGTAGTCATTTTCCACGATTTCTGAAGAATGTTCAGGCAGAAGGTGCTGCAAACATAAAGGCTTTTTTGCCTAATTCTGTTTTGACACGGGGGACCAACAAGTGTAGTACATAATTTGAACGTAATCCATAATGGCCGTGATTTCTTGTTAAAAGGACACTCAAATAGGTAGGAGCTAGTCCAAGAAGTCCCTTGTAAATGAAACATAGCCAGTGAGTGTGCCTTCTTGCATAAAGAGAGGGCCATTTAGCTGTATAATAAAGGATACAATGATGTGTCCTATAACCACAACCAGTGAAAAAACGTAATGCACAATGATACACAACATCCAGTTTCTTCAAACATTGGGCAGAAGCATTCATATATATCAGATCACCATAATCTAATATGGGAAGAAAAGTGGCCATCACCTATTTTCTAGCGTGAATGGATAAGCATGATTTTGATCTGTAAAGATAGCCAAGCTTTATCTTAAGCTTAGAAACCAGATTGCTAACATGAGTTCTAAAACATAGTTTAGAATCAATGATTATACCCAAATATTTATAACTGTTAACTAACTCAGTTTCATTTCCTTCAGAAGTTGAGATGCTTGAAGAAGTTTGAAGTTTGTGAATACCATTATTTTTTACTTTTGTACATTTAAGACCAGCTTAAGCTGTTTTAAAGGGTTCTGAACAGTATTGAATGCAGACTGCAAAAGTTCAAGGGCTTGTGCAGTAGATGATGCAGTACAGTACATAACAGTGTCATCAGCATAAAAGTGATACATGGCATTCGATACATTTTCACAAAGTTTGTTTATATAAATTGAAAATAATATGGGCCCTAATACTGAGCCTTGAGGAACCCCCTTGGAAATAGGCAAAAATGAAGACACAGAACCAGCCAACCGAACACTTTGGGTTCTACCTGACAAATAATTTGCAAACCAATCTACCGAATGCTTAGACAAGCCAATGTTCATTAGACTATTCACAAGAATGCAGTGATCAACCGTATCAAACGCCTTCGAAAGATCTATAAACAGCGCAGCACATATTTTCCTATTATCCAATGCCCCAGCAATATCATTTATCACCTTTAATGCTGCAGATATGGTGCTATGTTGTTTCCAAAACCCTGATTGAAAAGGTGATAACATATCATTCATGTTTAAAAATTCCTTTAGCTGCTCACCAATCAGGCGCTCAAGGAGTTTAGCTAAAATACACAGCTTCGAAATAGGCCTATAGTTATTTAAAATAGATGGATCACCCCCTTTTAGTAATGGTGTAACATGGGCTGACTTCCATACTTTAGGGATGTCGTTTTCGACAATTGTTAAGTTAAAAATATATGATAAAGGCTCCGCAATAAAGTCAGCTGCTAACTTTAGAAAGAAAGGATCTAAATTGTCAGGACCAGCAGACTTTTTTGTGTCTAATTCCTGAAGGGCTTTATGGACTTTGTTAATTGATAAAGGAGAAATATAAAATAGTTTTTCTGAAGGTAAACATGGGTCAGAGGGGTTCTCCTGTACGCAGGAACCAGAAGAAGCAGGACATAAGGATTCAAATAGGGATCCTGAAGAAATAAAATGCTCATTAAAGCAAGCTAACATTTTTTGTTTATCAGTCACCTTGCCTGAATCAATCATAACATGAGGAGGTAGTTCACTACTGCTAATATTTCCAAAAGAGGCTTTAATAATTTTCCAGGACTTGCTTGGATTATTTAGATTTTTTGTAGTTTCATTAATGAAATACTCTGATTTTGACTTTTTAATGAGAGATGTAAGCCTATTTCTCAATTGCCGAAAATAAACCCAGTCCGTATCACTCTTTGATTTCCTGGCCCTTGACCAGGCAGCATTCCTATCCCTGAGAAGGCATGAAATCTCAGGAGAAAACCAGGGATTATTTCGGCCTTTGACTCTGAATTTACATACAGGGGTACATATTTAAACATTACATCTCAGAAAACATTCTTAATATAGTCAATTAACTGGGTAAGTATTAGGGATGGACCGATATGAAAATAACCGATACCGATAACCGATAATTCTTTATATTTGAAAGCCGATAACCGATATATCGGTCAATAAATCTAAATCTAAATTTTTATATAATTTTGAGAGCCTGATTACAAAAACAAAAGTCTCACCATTAACATCCATGTCTCAAACACACAATTATAATGTTCTCATGATAATGTTATGTAGCCGATATGACAGGCTTGCGCTGCACATGTTGCACTGAACTATACTTTCCTTTTTTGTAGTGATTCCAATCATATTTCAAGCACTTCATAATCATCATGTTGAACAGTGCGCATCTGAAGTGTCTCAGCTGAAGGAAATAATACATTATTTATCGGCTTTAATATATCAGACAAATTTTCTTATCAGACCGATAACGATAATATTAAAAATGAACCGATATCGGCCGATATATCGTAAGTAAGTATGATGCTGTCCTTGTGAAGGTCTTTCTGGTGCATTTGTCATCAAAATGAACAGCAGTAGAGCAGTAATGGACACTGATGATTGTTGATTGAGTTGAAGTGTAATGCTGTGGTGTGTGTAGAGCTGCACGTCTCCGTCCCCGAGGCCACCGCGCTCCTGTGTGCGATACTTCATCATGAAGAGCAGCAACATGAGGAACATCGAGCTGTCCCAGCAGAGAGGCATCTGGTCCACGACCCCCAGCAACGAGCACAAGCTGAGCCGGGCCTTCCAGGAGAGCAGCGCCGTGTTCCTCGTGTTCTCCGTCCAGGGCTCCGGACACTTCCAGGTGTGTGTGAGACGCCACGAGGGTTGGGAATCCAAAATCGAATAACGATACCCGAGTGGCGACAAACATCCATCGTTGCTGCTCAAATCAACACTGATCTGGGCTGTCAAATACAATTTTTCATTTCGAATATTCGTTGAGTAAAAAAAAAAAAACCATGCATTTTAATTTCTGGTGTGTCGAGACGCGCGAGACATGATGACGTAACTGACGCGGTTAGTTTTTGTTAGCTTATCCAGCACAGCGTGGTGTGGCTGTGGCAAGCCATGTTTACTTTTATTCATTCTCAAGAGATGAATTCTTGACATCAACAATTCAATTTTAATAAGTTAAAATGCTAATAATAAAGGCGTTCTGAAGCGAAGCGTTTGTGTAAGAAAAATATTCATATTTAAAACTTTATGAAGTAAAATAACGAGCTTCCGGCCAAACGAACATACGGATTCGATTCAAGTCTGAGCGCAACTAATGCGAGTAATGCGACACTGCTGATATTTACGCTACGCCATGACGCGCTACGCTAATACTGACGCCACGAGTTGTGCTTCAGCCGTAAGTGGATTCCTGTGCGAACAATTCAAAAATTAATGCACTTTAAAAAGTCAATGTCATTTCATTTCAATAAAAGATGCGATGCTTGATTTGTTTTTATATTTGCTCATTGCGCTCGCTTGCGCCCTCTTGTGGACACAGGAGACAATACAACACTTCTTCCCTCTAACATAGTATTGCATTGAGAATTCAAATATAATTCGAATTTTGCTAATATTTAAGAAAGTAAATCGAATTTAGCTTTTCAGCCATTTTGTGTGTCTGTTTCTCTCCTCTCTCTCTCTCTCTCTCTCTCTTTCTCTCTCTTCTCTCTCTCAGGGTTACGCGCGCATGACGTCGTCCATCGGGGGCGAGCGGTGTCTGGACTGGGGTTCGGCGGGGCTGGGCGGTGTGTTCGGGGTCGAGTGGGTCCGTAAGGAGAATCTGCCGTTCCAGCTCACGCAACATCTCCTGAACCCCTGGAACGACAACAGGAGAGTCCAGATCAGCAGAGACGGACAGGTGCGTCACACACACTCTCCTGGCTCGGGTCACACACACTCTCCTGGCTCGGGTCACACACACTCTCCTGGCTCGGGTCACACACACTCTCCTGGCTCGGGTCACACACACTCTCCTGGCTCGGGTCACACACACTCTCCTGGCTCGGGTCACACACACTCTCTGGCTCGCGTCACACACACTCTTCTGGCTCGGGTCACACACACTCTCCTGGCCTCGCGTCACACACACTCTCCTGGCTCGGGTCACACACACTCTTCTGGCCTCGCGTCACACACACTCTCCTGGCTCGGGTCACACACACTCTCCTGGCCTCGCGTCACACACACTCTCCTGGCTCGGGTCACACACACTCTCCTGGCTCGCGTCACAAACACTCTCCTGGCTCGGGTCACACACACTCTCCTGGCTCGGGTCACACACACTCTCCTGGCCTCGCGTCACACACACTCTCCTGGCTCGCGTCACACACATTCTCCTGGCCTCGCGTCACACACACTCTCCTGGCTCGGGTCACACACACTCTCCTGGCCTCGCGTCACACACACTCTCCTGGCTCGGGTCACACACACTCTCCTGGCTCGGGTCACACACACTCTCCTGGCTCGGGTCACACACACTCTCCTGGCTCGGGTCACACACACTCTCCTGGCTCGCGTCACACACACTCTCCTGGCTCGCGTCACACACACTCTCCTGGCTCGGGTCACACACACTCTCCTGGCTCGGGTCACACACACTCTCCTGGCTCGGGTCACACACACTCTCCTGGCCTCGCGTCACACACACTCTCCTGGCCTCGCGTCACACACACTCTCCTGGCTCGGGTCACACACACTCTCCTGGCCTCGGGTCACACACACCCTCCTGGCTCGCGTCACACACACTCTCTGGCTCGCGTCACTCAACACTCTCCTGGCTCGGGTCACACACACTCTCTGGCTCGGGTCACACACACTCTCTGGCTCGGGTCACACACACTCTCCTGGCTCGGGTCACACACACCCTCCTGGCTCGGGTCACACACACCCTCCTGGCTCGCGTCACACACACTCTCCTGGCTCGGGTCACACACACTCTCCTGGCTCGGGTCACACACACTCTCCTGGCTCGCGTCACACACACTCTCTGGCTCGGGTCACACACACTCTCCTGGCTCGGGTCACACACACTCTCCTGGCTCGGGTCACACACACCCTCCTGGCTCGGGTCACACACACTCTCCTGGCTCGCGTCACACACACTCTCCTGGCTCGCGTCACACACACTCTCCTGGCTCGGGTCACACACACTCTCTGGCTCGGGTCACACACACTCTCTGGCCTCGCGTCACACACACTCTCCTGGCTCGGGTCACACACACCCTCCTGGCTCGCGTCACACACACTCTCTGGCTCGGGTCACACACACTCTCCTGGCCTCGCGTCACACACACTCTCCTGGCTCGGGTCACACACACTCTCCTGGCTCGCGTCACACACACTCTCCTGGCTCGCGTCACACACACTCTCCTGGCTCGGGTCACACACACTCTCTGGCTCGGGTCACACACACTCTCTGGCCTCGCGTCACACACACTCTCCTGGCTCGGGTCACACACACTCTCTGGCCTCGCGTCACACACACTCTCCTGGCTCGGGTCACACACACTCTCCTGGCTCGCGTCACACACACTCTCTGGCTCGGGTCACACACACTCTCTGGCCTCGCGTCACACACACTCTCTGGCCTCGCGTCACACACACTCTCTGGCTCGGGTCACACACACTCTCCTGGCTCGCGTCACACACACTCTCTGGCTCGGGTCACACACACTCTCTGGCCTCGCGTCACACACACTCTCTGGCCTCGCGTCACACACACTCTCTGGCCTCGCGTCACACACACTCTCTGGCCTCGCGTCACACACACTCTGTGGCGTAACGAATGGTACGAACGGTAAAAATACATTTCCATTAAATATGATACTTAATCATAAATAACAGTTAGTGTTTGATAAAGCCAGTGTTAACATTCCTGTTTAATTTTGTTGACATATTGAACTTTTTTCCAGAGGAGATTCTGGATTTCTCTTCTCATCACGGCATAATTCAGAAAATACTGTCAACAGGCAGAAAAAAATAACAAATTTTCATCGTGTTTTAAGGAGTAAAATGTTGTATAAATCAGGCAAATGATGTATGAATAATGACATATTTAAGCATTTTTTTCCTTGTAAAAATGTCTTCATGCCTTAAAATATCTTGACTGTAACTCGACACCCTCGCCTCATTGAATATGCAAATGAGCCCCGCCTCCACTCACTCACTCAGCTCAGAGATCCACTGGTTGACGATCACACGTTGATCTGATTGGTTACAAGGTAGTTTGTGACGTCAGAAACACCAGCGATTTCAAAGCGTGTGTTTGAGACTGTCTTTGGTTCACTGCAGTTTTAATGACTCGCTTGTTTCATTACTGGATGAATCAGTGTTTTTGAATGATTCTCTTGAGTGAATGATTCAATGACTCACACATGTTTTAACAGTCTCTTGTCTCCGTGTGTGTGTGTGTGTGTGTGTGTGTGTGTGTGTGTGTGTGTGTGTGTGTGTGTTGAACAGGAGTTGGAGCCTCAGGCTGGGAGTCAGCTGCTGCAGTTCTGGGACCGAATCTGAACCGAACGATCCGGATCGACATCAGACACACAATCACACTGCAAAAACATCACGTTCTCCCTCAGTGTTTCCAGCACTAACATCTAAACATTCTTAAATCAAGATACATCTACTGGAGAAGAAGAATAACTGAAGATATTAAGTCTTGTTTAATGAAAAACTCATCAAAATGAAGTGAGAATCTCATTTTCTCTTTAAATTAAGATTCTTTTTCTGACTCCATTGTTGTTTGTTCTTGTTTTAAACTGAAACTCACTTCATTTTAACAAATTTTTCATTAAACAAGTCTTAATATCTTCAGTTATTGCTTCTTCTCCAGTAAATGTGTCTTGATGTAAGAATGTTGAGATATTAGAGCTGGAGAACGAGACAGAAACACTGAGGAAGAACATGATTATTGCAGAGTATCATGTTTATTTGGTTATGGATGTTAATAGACTGAAGTATTAAGTAAATATGTGTATGTTTGTTCTGGCTGTATGACTCGGGCCTCTTACACTTTAGAGATGTTTTATGAATCTAGTGTTTTTAAATCTTCATGATCACAGTTCGAGAGTTTCTTTTAATTGCTGTGCAAGTGTTTCTGTCATCTATGATGGCTCTGCACAGACTCGTTCACTGCAGTGTTTAAGGGGAGTATGAAATGCTGATCGTCTTGTGTTTTGTTGGAAATGATTTTTCTCTCGGTTTGTTTTCTCTGTTAACTGATCATAAGCTCAACTTGACACGATCGACACGTTAACGTTAATGTTGTGAATTAAACGATGAAAGCTGAAGTCGGTCGATCCAGTCTAAAGTTCAGTTTTCTCGTGGTTCATTTGTACGATCATTAGTTCTGTCCGGATGTTCAGTGTTTGTTTTGAATGATGCAAATGTATAATTTGCAATAAAAAAAATTCTTTGCATGTTTGTTTGTTTTCTTGTCTGTTTTCTTCTTTAGAGCCTAAAAATGATTTAAAATAAGATAAACCTACGGTGGCCGAGAAGTGCAAAACAAAACACAATTCCGAAAACAAAACAAATTTGAGTCAAGTATGAGTCATGACGTATTTTTACTATTGTTACTAATTTTGTAAGGCATTATTGAGTGCTTTTATACAAAATGCATTACTATTATTTACTAAAAGTGACGGGAATTAATGAAATCTCAAAGCTCTCTATAACTTTATCATGCATGGCCGAGAAGTGCAAAATAAAACAATTCCGAAAACAAAACAACACATTTATAAACGAAAAGGAAAGACTAAAAACTAATTAACAAGTTAGAAAACACAATAACAATTCCGTAAACAAAATAACAAATCAGAAAACAAATTATCAACTCAGAAAACACAAGTCAGACAAAACTGGCGAATGGAATACTGACCGCTGATTGGACGAGACATCTGTCAATCAAGGCTCGTAGAACAGCAGACTGCTGCAGGAGAGTCGATTAGCTGTCCATTTAACCGGATAATTAAGTGTGATTATTATGGAGAGACACAAACCTCTTTCACACACCATCTGGTTTGGTCAGACACAGTGCTAATAGAGCTCGATCTGGTAAAGAGAGAGAGTGGGCGTGTAGAGTAAGAGCAGATTTAGCTTTTGACGCGAACGAATGAGTTCGAGTCTCTTCCCGAATCCCTCTCTATACCATCTCTTATCAGTTCGGAGAGGCATTCAGTTTTTAATAAAAATGAAGAATTTTTTTAGAAATCTAAATAAAGTGTATAACAGACACTTAATATACCTACAAATTACAATATGATAATCCATTTGCTCTGAATAGCAACTCTAATAGCCTCTGCCAACTTTACATCTAAGAAAAGTTTCCATTGGCAATGGAATTTACTAAATGCATTACACAGCATTTATAATGCTATGATAATTTTGTGTATTATTGGACATATGAAATTATTTTTAAATGACATTACCCGATATATATGAAACTAACACCTCCAGTAGGTGGCAGCACGTCACAGACTTGATCAATCACTCAAACGATTCGTTAAAATGGCCGATTCATTCAGGAACAGTGGTGTTGCTCTGAGACATTTAGCTTTGGCTTAGTTTGGAACTATTTTCTTTGGCAAAACAGAGGAAACAAACTTACATTATTGGCAAATTGTAATTCACAATATTAACTTCTTGTGTACTGATCTGTATAAAATTAATATCACATGTGGAAAAACAGCACTCTTGTGTGTTTAAAGGGGTGGTTGATTATGATTTGACTTTTCTAACTGTAGTTAGTGTGTAATGTTGCTGTTTGATCATAAACAACATCTGCAAAGTTAGGATGCTCAAAGATCAAAGGAAGATACTCTCTTTTACAAAAAATCGCTTTTTAAGAACTACAACAAACGGCTGGAAGGAACTACATGAGCTTCCTATCGGGTTAGTGACATCACAAACCCTAGAATTTACATAAACCCCGCCCCCCGGAACACGCAACAAAGGGGGTGAGTCCATGTTGAGAAGAGGTAATAGGATTTATATATTTATACACACATACTTAAGCACATTCTTTCTCTCTTTTTTCTTTGTTGTCTATCTTTTTTAATTCAATTGCTTGTTCTATGTGTCATGTGTTTGACTATGTACAGTTGCACAGTATGTTCCTATTTATTCCTGTAGCCTCTTGGCCAGGTCATGTTTGTAAATGAGAAGTGGTTCTCAAACAGTTTACCTGGATAAATAAAGGTTGCTAACACACAAGCTCTTGAAGCTCCACCCACTGTGCCGGGAGCAGCAGCTCATTTGCATTTAAAGGGACACACACAAAACAATGTGTTTTTGCTCACCCTCAAAAAGGGACAATTTTAACATGCTATATAATAATATCTGTGGTGGACATCAGAGACATATTTTACATCTTGCAAAAAGGGGCATTATACCACCCCTTTAACTATACCATATTATATAAGACATAAGCTCATGCAGGGGCATTGCCCCTATATCTGGGATATTTGGGGCATTACTGCATTATAATAGTGTTTTTGTTTGTTTTTTGCAATGTGAGTGACATACTAGATAATGTCAGCTCGCACAGCATTAAAAAAAAACAATTATTATCATAGACGATACAGCTCTAATATTTACACATGCACACGCAAATCGACTTCGTTCTCATATTTGTTATTTTGCTTTCGGAATTTATTGTGTTTTCTAACTTGTTAATTTGTTTTTAGTCTTTCTATTGCGTTTATAAATTAAGTCAAGTCAAGTAGGCTATATTTGTATAGCGCTTTTCACAATACAGATTGTATCAAAGCAGCTTCACAGTATTAAATTAAAATAATACAACAAAGTTTGTTTGAAGAGGAATTTATTGATTGATAAAATTAAATTAAATATCCCCAAAATATCCCAACAAAATTTGTTGTTTTATTTTCGAAAATGTGTTTTGTTTTGCACTTCTTGGCCACCGTATTAACCAGCTATAAATCGATCATACCATCTCTTGTTTTAATTAACTAAATTTTACTTCATCTTGATCTTGAAAAACATGGATATATGAGAGAATGTGATTTCTAGACCTAGTTGTCTAGATACTCAGCAATGGTGTCGACTTATGAATGTACACATGGTTTGTCTGAACGCGTATTCAAAACACCACAAAGACACATAAACTACATTAAACGCTGGAGTTTCACCACAGCGGGACTTTAAATGACCTGGTTGGAGTTTGGCGCCCTCTTGTGGTCGTCGCATGTAGCGCTGTATTTCCGCCTTCGCGTTTTGTCGCTTGTCCCTCGCGGGCTCTCGTCCGTGTTGAGTCCAGCCTGTACAGAAACCACACGTGTGTAACATCATGGAGTTCGAGGGCTGTAACTGCTTCAGACAGAGGCTCGTGTTGTCCACACTGAGCGGAAAACGAGTGAAAATACGAAACATCAGGTCTAAAGATGACAACCCCGGCCTGCGAGGTGACCCGCGCTCACACACACACACACACACACACACACAGTGTTCTGGTTCCTCACACTGTTTATTTACGTTCAAGCTATAATATTTCCCTCTATTATTTAGAAGTTTTTATTATTAATCTATGTATTCCGAGCTTTGGCAATATTGTATTATTTACAGTCATTGCCAGTGAAGCAATTTTGAATTGAATTGAATTGAAAATAAGCAGATATCAATAACAACATTAGTCTTCATCAGCATTAAAGCTTCTGTAAATGCATTATATATGAGTGGTGTTATCATAATTTTTTTCTTATGATTAATTAATATTTTACATTTTCCTAATTAGTTTTCTTCAGTTATTTATATTTATTATAGATGAATATTCTTTATTTTTCCAAGTTGTTATTATTAACAAAATTTGAATGGATTTGTTTTTATTGCATCAATGTATTTTTATATTCTATATTGTACATTAATTGTAATTAATTTATGATTTTATTCTGAATATTTGACTCTCTTTTGAGTCATAAAAATTTACATAATTTTGTCCATCCATGAAAAATAACAATGATATATTAATGTTGTAAAGACACACATAAGCGAGTTTATGTCCCTGAACCGTGACTCTTCCCATCAGACTTTGAGGCGAGCTTCATCCGACTCCTCGACAAAGTGACCAACGGCACGAGAATTGAAATCAACCAAACGGGTGAGTTTCATGTCAACAGTCTGGATGATGTTTCAGGATATATGATGATGCCGGCATATAATGCAGCACAGACTGATGAAGTCGACAGATTTAGCTAATAAACCTGTGTGTGTGTGTGTGTGTGTGTGTGTGTGTGCAGGAACGGTGCTGTTCTACCAGCCGGGGCTCCTGACGGGCGGCCCTGTGGAGCACGAGTGTCACGTGACGCGGTCGGTGGGATATTACCTGGAGCCTCTGCTGATGCTGGGGCCGTTCATGAAGAGCCCGCTGAGAGCTGTGCTGAAGGGCGTCACCAACGACCCCAACGACCCCTCCGTGAGTGTGTGTGTGTGTGTGTGTGTGTGTGTGTCCTCCACACCTGAAGCTCATCACAGAACACACTCCCAATCCTGAATCGGGTCCATTTACCCTGTACACTCATGCAAAACATGCTTCTTTTGCCTTGTTTCCAGTCCAAATATCAAAAAATTCTTTAATCAAGATGTATTTACTAAAGTACTAAAATGCCATATGATATTTTGTCTTGTTTTCTGGGGAAATAAATCAAAATTAAGTGAGTTTTTGCTTAAAACAAGCAAAATTATCTGACAATAGGGGTGAGAAAAATAATCATGTAACATGGCAGATATTTTGCTTTTTTTAAGCAAAAACTCACTTAATTTTGATTTATTTCCCCAGAAAACAAGACATAATATCATATGGCATTTTAGTACTTTAGTAAATACATCTTGATTAAAGAATTTTTTGATATTTGGACTGGAAACAAGACATAAATAATAAGTAAGAAAAGCATGTTTTGCAGTGCACACACACACACACACACACACACACACACACACTTGTGTAAATCTGGGTAAACCCCAAAACCAAGAGAAATCAATAAGAAATGATATTACATAAATAAAATGAAGGCTATTTAAGATTATTGTCATGACAGTGAAGCAAATGCGACTGTAAAACAGTGTATATCATTTTATTTAAATCAAC
>CM038624.1:50748527-50763527 GCA_021554675.1 Leuciscus idus | reverse complement strand
CTTTCTCTGTCACATATACATATATATATTCATACAGCTCAGGTAAAACATGATTTCTTTTGAAGATTCAATGATTCGATATCGATTGTTTGTAAAACACGTAAACATGTTTTTGGCATGATTTTGCAGATGGGATGAAGCACACATGATCTTTCATCATCAGATGTTGATGTTTTCAGCTCTCGTAGAGTGTGTGTGTGTGTGTGTGTGTGTGTGTGTGTGTGTGTGTGTGTGTGTGTGTGTGTGTGTTGTTGTCGAGAGTGTTTTTCTGAATGACGCATACGGTTGTTTGTATTGTGTGTGTTTGTCAGGGCTTTCCGGTCATTGACACACTCGTGTCCTTGTGTGTGTGTGTCAGTCAGGTCGAGAGTATCGACCAGCTCACCTTTACTTCTACAGCGTTTATACAACACAGATCATCACAGCGATAACAGGGAAATAATGCTGTTGTTCAGCTGAAGTCTGCTCAGTTCTGTTGTAAAGATCATCAGTTATTAAATTAGTCCATTTAATTTATAAAGCAGATCTGGAGAAAACCGTGATGTCATCGTCCAGCTCAGTTCAGATGCACAGATATGAACATTTTGGCTGATAACCGATAATTCTTTACATTTGAAAGCCGATAACCGATATATCGGCCGATAAATCTAAATCCAAATTCTGATATACTTTGATAGCCTGATTACACACACAAAAGGCTCACCATTAAAAGCCACGACCCAAACACTTCAACATAGATCACACATGTACAGTACAGTAGTCTAGTGTGAGCCCGTGTAAGAGTCCTGAACTTTTCACATTCATTTTACACTCCTGTGGCCAACTTTCTTTATTAGGAAATGGAAACATTTTATAATAAGGACCTTATTTTCATGAAAATTAAACTAATTTTACCTCAACTTTCTAATTAAATATATATATATATATATGTGCTGTTAAATTGATTAATCGACATAGAACACAATTTTAAAATATATAGTGTATGTATGTGTATATATATGTGTATATATACACACACACACACACACACGTATATATATATGAAGCATTCAGATGCAAAAGCCTCTAAGTGCCATCTGAAATGTTCTTCTTGAATGATCATTTTTATCAAGCTTGTATATTTAAGTTCAGTAATTTCACTTAAATGGCAATGGAAATTATCTATTAATTGTCATTTAAGTGAAATTACTGAACTTAAATATACAAGCTTGATAAAAATGATCATTCTAGAAGAAAATTTCAGATGGCACTTAGAGGCTTTTGCATCTGAACTCTTCATATATATATATATATACACACACACACACATGTATACACACACGTATATATATATATGTGTCAATTTGAGTAATTTTTTATTTATGTTATGGTAGTATTTGATAATTTATGTAATTTATGCTGAGCTAAAACTATTACAGGGAATTTGAGGGAAAATATTTTGAATGAGTTTTTTTTTACAATGTATAAAATCTTAAGCATCCTAAATTAGGCTATAAAATATAATTTATTCTTTCCCAGGCAACATTTTTTATCAAGACATGTTTAACTGATGCATTCAAAAAAATATAATTGTAATGTATTTCAGCCGTATTGTTGTCTCGTATTGTTAAGTTAATAATAAAGTCCGGTTGATTAACAGCACGAGTGATTCTGTAGTAGTGAACCGAACACTGAATAAAGATGTTTGTGCTGAGAGAGATATGACGTGTCCACAGACCCTCTGCAGATCTCATGTCTGGTAAACATGCGGACGGTTGTTATGCAAGTTTGACAAAGTCGTTCAGTGTTTTCCGGATAATTGCGTTTGAGAATCAGTGCGGCAGCAGCTGGGAGATATGACAGGAACATCACGGGAAGAGTTTCAGGAGAGAAGTGTTCGGGATCTTCCACCTCTATCCTGATACTCTCTCAGGCGTTAGGAATATTTGAGTTTACCATCATTCATAATTCATACGATCAGGACGTGAGTGTGTCTCTTCTGGACGTGTTCAGCTCTTCTCCTGGTGAGGATTCACTTAAAGTTTAAAGTTTCTGTTTTACACTTGAGTTTGTCATTTACTAAACACTTCTGTCTCTTTAAATAAAGACTTATTCTGTAAAACACTTAAATATTCCATGTAACATTAGTTAACTTTTTTAATATTTTAAAGCATTATAACTGTTACCAGATTAATATACTGTAACGAATGTATTGCTCATTTATTAGTTAATGCATTTAGTTTTACCAATCATCCAGTGCCATGGAGGATTGTGTACATGTACAGTGGTATTACCGTGTGATCGTGTCGTTTTGTGAGGGTTAAAGTGAATATTGTTCAAATATGGATCAAACTATCCATGTGTTTTGTATTTGTGAGCTTTATATGGTGATTCAATCATCTTCAGTCTGATCTAGAATAAATGAATCCGCCTCAGATCAGCTTTTCTGTCTCGGACTGAAGTTAGATCCGTGTTTGAGGAACACTGGGCTGAATATCCGACGTTCTCCCAGTGATCAGCACCATCAGGTTATTGTAAATCTGCATGAAATGGAAGTTGCACTGGTTGTTTTGCCGTATATCCGCGTGAAACGGCTTCTCAAACAAGAACAAATGTGGGCGGGGCTTGATTGTGTCTGTGGGGAGTTGATTGGATGGTTGTGGTTTGCTATTGGCTGATCTCATGTGAGTGACAGGTTATAGCTCCGCCCTCGTCATCAGAGAAGAGATGTGACTGTTATTATAATTCAAGATTACTTCTTGTGTTTTGATCTGGAGATCTTACTCTTTCAGAAATATAGAAGAGCGCCCCCTGCCGTATAACAGTATTACCCATAATAACCCTTGTGACCTCTTGATTCTGAAACTCCTCCTCTCTTTAATCTGCAGGGCGGATGTGTGGATTCAACCAATCAGAGCTTGGCTCTCCTGTATATGACGTTAGGCCAACAAGACGTCTCTAAAACCCTGTTAGGACCGCTCTCACCCTACACGTAAGCACACACACACACACACACACACACACACACAGATGGGATCTGACAGCAATATCAAGTGTTCAAGTACAAAAAGAATCAAATGTCATTAAAAGATGTACGTGCAGCTTTTCCCAGTGATCCAGAAAGACTGGTATCTTTCCTTTTACTATCAGTTTGACATCCGTGGCCTTCCATTACAGTCCCCCTGTAGCCAATCATTATATCCATTAAAACTCAAAATATCTTGACTGTAACTCGACACCCTTGCCTCATTGAATATGCAAATGAGCCCCGCCTCCACTCACTCACTCAGCTCAGAGATCCACTGGTTGACGATCACACGTTGATCTGATTGGTTACAAGGTAGTTTGTGACGTCAGAAACACCAGCGATTTCAAAGCGTGTGTTTGAGACTGTCTTTGGTTCACTGCAGTTTTAAGGAGGAAATACTCAGCAATGCTGTCGACTTATGAACTTACACATGGTTTGTCTTAAAGCAGATTAAACACACCACATAGACACATAAACTACATTAAACGCTGGACTTTCACCACAGGACTTTAACTCTTTCCCATCGGAAGAAATAACCATGGACACCTAGAAGATAAATCCCTCAGACTTTATCAGTTCATCAGAGACACACACACACACACACACACACACACACACACACATCTCTCATTGGAAGTGATTTTTGCTGTGATGTCATTTAAAATAAATACTACATAATGCACTGCAAAACATGCTTTTCTTGCTTAGTATTTTTGTCTTGTTTTCAGTCCAAATATCTTAAAATTCTTAAATCAAGATGCATTTACTAGATGAGTGAAATGCTATAAGATATTATGACTTGTTTTCTATGGAAATAAATCAAAATTAAGTGAGATGTCGTTTACAAAAAAGCCAAATTATCTGGCGATGGGGTCAAAAAAATAATGTTAAAACAAGACGTAATATCTTATGGTATTTCACTCCTCTAGTAAATGCATCTTGATTTAAGAATGTTCAGATATTTGGAGTGGAAAGAGAGAAAAGCTCTGCCATTTGAATGACTTTCTTTTCCCCCAATGATCATATTCCCGTTCTGCATTACATCTGTGTCCGGATCCAGATGTTTTCTCTCTGCGGTGATGAACTCCATCCGTCATGAATTGTCCATTTTCAGTTATCATGGTACCGGTGCTGTGTGCCTGTCAAGTACAGTACTATGATAACTGAAGATTGACGGTGCCAACACATGTTTGAGCTCCAGTGGATCGACTCTCCGTGGAATCTGCTTCATGTGTATGTGGACGAGATTTGTGCTGAGAAATGGTTAAAGTGCCTCTATTGTGCTATTTTAAAGGCTGCTAATGTTGTTTAGCGTCTCCTACAACAGGTTCACACGCATCTAAGATCAAGAACACTTTAATGTCCTCATAATCTCCGCTGCAGCATCAGCTCTTTCCTCTCAGTGTCTGAGGTCTTCCATCAAAGATTCAGTCTCTCTAAACCCCGCCTCTCTGAGAGATGCTCTGCTCTGATTGGTCAAAAAGCAAACGCTCATTATCATATCATGAATCTCAGCTCTCGACACACAGTGATATGAACAGTAACGATGGCGTGACCGTATCAATCTCATCAAAGTGGATTTGCTTTGTTCTTCTCGACATGAACAACACGAACCAAACTCTTCCAGTCTCAGATAAACTAGTGTTTGAGGGCGGGGCTTAGAGACGCTGCTCAGCCAATTGGCTGGCATTATGCAAAATAGTTACAAACCTATATAGATTCAGCAGGAAGTGAGACTGAATTACTGACGACTCGTTTCAGAATCACTTCTTTCTTTCTAAACTCCATTTATCTGATCTTTGTTTTTATTTATATATTTTTCCTTTAAGTAAATTTTTTTAGTAATTTTGTAGTTTTTACCATTTTATTAGTTTTACATTTTTTTTATGTGTATATCATTTGTTATTTTAATATTTCGGTCAACATTTATTTCAAGTAAGATTTTTAGTTTTTTTTGTTTTAGTATTTAAAAAAAAAAACTTAAATACCTAAAATATGTAAATTTCCCATAATTTAACAACACATTCACGTGTTCACAACAATTTTATATTTAACTAAAACTAAAACCATTAAAAAAAAGTAAAGGTTTACTCAAATAAAATAAAATGTACAAATTTCAGCAGATTGCCTTAATTCTTAATTGTACTAAAATAACAAAAAAACAAAAAAAAAAACAAAAAAAAAACTTATATAGACATATTAACTCCTTAAACTGCCAAAAATGACAAAAACACACAACAGAACTACTAAAACTTGAAAATGTGAAATTCAATATAATTAAAAGCTATAATAGTATCTCAATGATAGTAAAATAACACTGGTTCACAGTTCAACTCTGATGTTGGTTTATGGTCACATGACATGCAGGTAAACAGAGTTTGTTGGACATGTACTGGGGTAATGACAGGTCATGCTCGTGCTTCATCTTCTAACTGTCCGTTTCCCCCGCAGGATCGAGTTCCTGAGACACATCCGAGATTTCTTCCAGATCATGTTCAAGATGGATCCTCAGAAACCCGGAGAAGACGAGTGTAAAGGAGGAGAGAAGATCCTGATGACGTGTGTCGGAGCCGGCTACAGCAACATCAGCAAAACTGTCAAATAAACTCTCGCTGAACTCAAACTTTACAGCCGTTTTATAGTGTTTTCCAATGGAATGACGACATTCCCGAGTTCTTTCATGAAAAATGTCTCGTTTTTTACCATTTTTGATGCATTTTCACATTTTAAGTTGTAGTAATAAAGTCTCTTTGCTGATCTGTGTGTTTCTCTGTCAGTCCCAGAGAGGATTCTTCAGAGTTTAATAATGAACTACAGCGATGTTTGCCGGATGCTGACTGTACCACTGCTGTTAAAGACTTGATGAGATCAGTTTCAGGTCATGTGTTTAAAGCTAAAGAGGCTTTATGTTAGAATTTAATCACTTTTGTATATTCAATTTGTGAACAGCTTGTAATTAAACTTTAAAAACGAGACCCTCCCCGACATCCTCCACTGTCTATGAAAGCCTGAGACTGATTTATATGTGAAGGACTCTGAGATTTTTGCTCACATTAATTAGTTTTACTTCAATAAAAGGTTTGATTTTTGTGGATTTTTTAAAATAAAAGATTAAGAGCATTTACAGCCTTTAATCATATTTATCAAGGGTGCCAATGATTCTTACCACGACTCTAAGTGTGTGTGAATATATATGTATATATAAATGCGTGTATATATAAACATATAAAATAAAGCTAAATATACATGATCATTACCTAAAATTAAAAATGTGAAAACTTTTGTTAATTGAAATAAAGCTTAAAAATATATACACACACACACACATTTTCATCAGAATTTTTTAATTTAAATAAAACAAAATATAAATTTGTATTTAAAATAAAGCATTTAGTTCAAGATTATACACAGCAGGGTTAATATCGGTACCTAAAATTTAAAATATTAAAACATTTGTGTAAAGTGAAATAAAGCTTAAATAATATATATTGTATGTGTGTGTATATATATATATATATGATATATATTAACTGAGATTTAAGCTAAAGCACTAAAATTAATTGTAAATAAAAACTAAAACTGAAATAAAAATAAATTAAACCTAAATAGTTATATTTAAAAAGAACACCTACAAAAAAAATGACAAAAGCACATAACAAAATTAAATACAAAATTAAAAACTGAAAATATAATAATTTGAATAATAACTATAAAACTATATAAGTACAGATACACAGAGAAAGTTGATAAATGACGAGGTCCTGAACTCTGACCCGCGTTTCCTTCCTCAGCCGTTCCTCTGTTTCCTGGAGTAATGGCTGATGTTCTTGGTCAGGAATGTTTTAAGAGGGTCTCGCTTCTTTATAAAAGCTTCCTATGATTGTGTTTGGCTTTGGTGTCTCGCCTGATACCCTCAGACCTCCTCTAGTGTTCTGGCCTCATGACTGCTCTCTGTCTTCCTTCTCTGTCTCCTGTCAGTAAAGAGTTGCGCAATGACTAAACACTGACACGTGATCAGAAGTGATTTCTCTGAATGAACCGCATGTGGGGTCAAAGGGCAACATATAGCACTCTTGATACATTGGCTTGACAAAACCAATGTTACATAAGAGAATTGAATCATATACAAATATTAGATTTATTTAAACAAGCTTCAAAATGTTTGATGTTGTGGGATCTGTGACTTCATACGGGCAAAGACATTTGCATACGCCCGCCTCCAGAGCAAGACATTGACGAATAGCAATGCTTCATCGCACCATAGGCCCCGCCCACTGGCGTTCAGTCGCTTAACAGCTGACGGCCATTCATGACCTCAAGGCTAGATTATTGTAATGCTCTACTGGGTGGTTGCCCTGCACGCTTAATAAACAAACTACAGCTGGCCCAAAACGGCTCCCTATTAAACATCGTATACATTTTAAAATATTGCTGATTACTTACAAAGCACTAAATGGTTTAGCTCCGCAGTGCTTGAGCGAGCTCTTAACGCATTATACTCCTTCACGTCTATTGCGATCTCAAAATTCCGGCCAGTTGATAATACCTAGAATATCAAAATCGACTGCTGGCGGTAGATCCTTCTCCTATTTAGCACCAAAACTCTGGAACAGTCTTCCTAACATTGTCCGGGAAGCAGACACACTCTGTCAGTTCAAAGCTAGACTAAAGAGACACATCTCTTTAACCTAGCATACACATAATACATTATAGACTTCTATAATTCAATGTTAGGCTGCATAGATTAGGTCAGCTGGAACCGGGAACACTTCCCATTAATCCTGATGTACTCGTTACATCATAAGAAGAATGGCATCTACGCTAATATTAGTGTCTTCGTTTATCCCAAGGTTTTCCCGCAGCCTGCCGGATCCAGATCTGATGAAGGACCTGTGCCTGGACACACACACACACACACACTCTCTCTCACACACACACACACACACACACTCCAGATCTGATGAAGGATCTGCGCCTCGATACACACACACACACACACACACTCCAGATCTGATGAAGGACCTGTGCCTAGACACACACACACACACACACACACACACACTCCAGATCTGATGAAGGATCTGCGCCTCGATACACACACACACTCTCTCACACACACACACACACACACACACACACTCCAGATCTGATGAAGGATCTGCGCCTCGATACACACACACACTCTCACACACACACACACACACACACACACACACACACACACACACACACACACACACACACACACACACACACACACACACTCCAGATCTGATGAAGGATCTGCACCTGGACACACACACACACACTCACACTCCAGATCTGATGAAGGACCTGCACCTGGACACACACACACACACACACACACACTCTCTCTCACATACACACACACACACACACTCCAGATCTGATGAAGGATCTGCGCCTCGATACACACACACACTCTCTCACACACACACACACACACACACTCCAGATCTGATGAAGGATCTGCGCCTCGATACAAACACACACTCTCTCACACACACACACACACACACACACACACACACACACTCCAGATCTGATGAAGGATCTGCGCCTCGATACACACACACACTCTCTCACACACACACACACACACACACACACACACACACACACACACACTCCAGATCTGATGAAGGATCTGCGCCTTGACACACTCTCTCACACACACACACACACACACACACACTCACACACTCCAGATCTGATGAAGGATCTGCGCCTCGATACACACACACACTCTCACACACACACACACACACACACACACACACACACACACACACACACACACACACACACACACATGTGTATACTGATATATATATATATACACAGGGCCTAAATTAACACTCACCAAGCACCAAATGAGAGTAAAAATCTGCATTGGCATTATGTCAGAAAACAGTGAGTGTCCTGGTAAACACTGTGGATTATGTCTTCAGTGAATGTGAACAGTAAACACATGTGTAACAGTATCAGTGTATTAGATCTGTGCATTCACTCTTAAAGTGACAGTAACCTAATATTCCTGCGGTGTTTTTAATGTTAATCAAACAACAAAAGACAGAAATAAATCACCTGAAGCGGCAAGCCACCCTTTTCCGACTGAGAACCATGCTCTCGACTGAATAACTTTAATTAGGATTAATCTATGTTTAATTTATAGAGTGAAGACTATGCAATGTTTTTTTTTTAACCTTTGCTTACTTTATTAATCTCTGTTCCTGAAAACTACTGTTAGATCTGAAAATAACTATTTAATTTGTATCATTGTTATCCATCCATCCATCCATCTTCTTCCGCTTATCCGGGGCCGGGTCGCGGGGGCAGCAATCTAAGCAGGGATGCCCAGACTTCCCTCTCCCTAGACACTTCCTCCAGCTCTTCCGGGGGGACACCGAGGCGTTCCCAGGCCAGCCGGGAGACATAGTCCCTCCAGCGTGTCCTAGGTCTTCCCCGGGGTCTCCTCCCGGTGGGACATGCCCGGAACACCTTCCCGGGAAGGCGTCCAGGAGGCATCCGGAACAGATGCCCGATCCACCTCAGCTGGCCCCTCTCGATGTGGAGGAGCAGTGGCTCTACTCTGAGCTCCTCCCGAGTGACTGAGCTTCTCACCCTATCTCTAAGGGATCGCCCAGCCACCCTGCGGAGAAAGCTAATTTCGGCCGCCTGTATCCGGGATCTTGTCCTTTCGGTCATTACCCACAGCTCATGACCATAGGTGAGAGTAGGAACGTAGATTGACTGGTAAATCGAGAGCTTTGCCTTGCAGCTCAGCTCCTCCTTCACCACAACAGACCGGTACTTCGACCGCATTACTGCAGAAGCTGCACTGATCCGTCTGTCAATCTCCCGTTCCATCCTTCCCTCACTCGTGAACAAGACCCCGGGATACTTGAACTCCTCCACTTGAGGCAGGAACTCTCCACCAACCTGAAGCGGCAAGCCACCCTTTTCCGACTGAGAACCATGGCCTCTGACTCGGAGACGCTGATTCTCATCCCAGCCACTTCACACTCGGCTGCAAACCGTCCCAGTGCATGCTGGAGGTCCTGGTCTGATGGGGCCAGCATGACAACATCATCCGCAAAGAGCAGAGATGAAATTGTGTGGTCCCCAAACCTGACACCCTCCGGCCCCTGGCTGCGCCTAGATATTCTGTCCATAAAAGTTATGAACAGAACCGGTGACAAAGGGCAGCCCTGCCAGAGTCCAACATGCACCGGGAACAAGTCTGACTTACTGCCAGCTATGCGGACCAAGCTCCTGCTCCGGTCTACAGGGACTGGGTAGCCCTTAGCAAAGGGCCCCGGACCCCATACTCCTGGAGCACCCTCCACAAGATGCCGCGAAGGACACAGTCGAATGCCTTCTCCAAATCCACAAAGCACATGTGGATTGGTTGGGCAAACTCCCATGAACCCTCCAGCACCCTGGAGAGGGTATAGAGCTGGTCCAGTGTTCCACGACCGGGACGAAAACCACACTGTTCCTCCTGAATCCGAGGTTCTACTATCGGCCGTATTCTCCTCTCCAGTACCCTGGCATAGACTTTCCCGGGGAGGCTGTATCATTGTTATATTATATTTATTTGTGCTTTTGCTGGTATGTGATTATTTGTTCTTATGTTTACTTGTCATTAATAACGTTTTAAATGTATATTAGTTAGGCTAGTAGTTTTAGCTGTGGTTTTGAATCTGGACTGGAGAATTGTGTATTTTCACTGGTATCTAAGAGTCTAGTGTCATCACTGACTCATTTAGCAAAAACAGTTTCAAGTCACTATATGTGTGGCAAAACGTATATATATTGTGCAACAAACTTTATCAGCATTATAAGTGAACCTCAATGAACATATCAAAATAATAATTAAAAAAACTTCCATTTTAGTCACATTTGTATTTATTTATTTTTGGAAGTGGGAGCACTTTCTTTTTCTTTTTCTTTTTCTTTTGAGTGCTAATATGTATATGGAAGCTCGTGTCCGCCACAATGAAATATTTTAAAGATAACTGCAACTTTTTATCTCACAATTGCGTGTTTACACCTCGCAAATCTGACTTTATATCTCGCAAATCTGACTTTATATCTCGCAATTTTGGATTTATAACACGCAATTGCGAGTTTATGACATCTTTTCTCAGAGTTGTGAGATATAAACTCGCAATTGCGAGTTATAAAGTCCAATTGTAAGGGGGGAAAAAAATATTTTTTCTCAGAAATGCGATCTCGCAATAAAAAAAAAAAAAAAATTTATTAATAAAAAAATATATTTTAGTCACCTTTGTATTTATTTATTTTTGTAAATGGGTGCGTTGTGTTTTTTTTTTTGTGGTAATATAATATATATTATGTTTTATCATATGCACACTTATTTAAAAGAATGCAGTGAGTGTGCAGCTGCTGAAGCGCGTGTGTTTGTTATAATAATTGTAGTGGTAATATAATATATATTATGTTTGATCATATGTTCACTAATTGTAAAAAATATGCAGTTTTAGACACAGCAGTGAGTGTGCAGCTGCTGAAGCGCGTGTGTTTGTGCGCGTGCCCCTGCGTTGCGCATGCGCGTTGATGATGGCGTCGGAGGTGAGCGGCAGCAGCGGCAGCAGCGACGCGTCAAACAGCACCGCGGAGGAGGAACGCGTGCGTCGGCTCTTCCAGACGTGCGACGGGGACGGAGACGGATACATAAACCGGTCAGAAAACACACTAAACTCACTCGTTCTGCAGGAGAGAAACTAATAAAGAGTCGCGAGGCTGAGCAGCGGGACGCGCGCGCTGACGTCACGCGCGTTTTAGTGAGAATGCTGCAACAATGTCACGATTTAACTCGTGGAAAACACACACATAAACGCGTGTAAAGTTAGTTTGCGTGGAGTTAAAGCTTGGCAGAAGCGCGCTCGCTGTGTCGGAAGTGACAGGAAATGTTTCATCATCCGCTAAACTTTGCGGTTCGTTTATGAACTTGTTCTATTTTGGAACACTTGAATCTGCTCACTTTTTGAATATACATATTTGACTGTGTCTTGTTGTTGTTGAATGTTGTTTTCTATTTAAGAGTGATTCTTATGGTGTTACTGTAATGATTGCTGAAATCCTCATCTCATTACTGAGTTACTGTTTTTTTGCAAGACAAATCAAAGACACGAGATCTTAGTACTTGAGAATCTTTCTTCACTTGAAACTTAATGACACAAATCCTGTCTGGGACCCCAAACACACACACACACACACACACACACACACACACACACACACACACACACACACACACACACACACACACACACGCACATATATTTGTATATTATTATGTTTGTTAGTTTTTGCATGCATGCATTCCTGTCATTTGATGAATTAAAGCTAGTCTGATATTAGTGGCAGTGACATTATGTTCAGCTGATGAAAGTAAAAACATTATTTTTTAATTGTTTCCAAAATCACAACAGCATATGCTTCAGTGTAATAAAAGATTTATATTATAGGCTCCATCTTAAATAATGTCATTGCTTGCGTTAGAATCAAAGCAAGTGTCATTAAGTGTTAGGAAAGTTGCACAAACACAACCAGAAAGAAGTTTGATTGAAAGAACACGATGAAACAAACTAGACCTAGAGATGCAGATAAAGACAGTGTTTGTGACATTTCACGATTGTGAAACATCGGCAGAAGATTGTCAAAGTTAAAATGATGAAGTTAGTTCTCAAAGCAAGTATAATTTATAGTGAAGAAAGACACAAACATAACTAGTAGTAAAGAAGAAGAAGAGATGATCAGTGATCAAAAAGACTCAAAACGGTAATTATTGTTTGAATTTCTTAAAAAATAGCAACATTTGAAAGCTGAATCTTTGTGTCGTACCAAAAGTAACGTCCTCTGTCTTGTCTGTCAGAGTTAATGCGATGAAGTTAGTTCAGTAGTGAGATAATGTCCTGCAGATACAGACACTCTTTGTGCTTTTTATGACTGAAATGTCCAATCTGTACAATTTGGGGCGACTGTAAATGTAAATAAGCTGCGTACCATATCGGTATCGGCCGTTATCGGCTCATTTTTAATGTTATCGTTATCGACCCGATCAGAAAATGTGGCCGATATATTAAAGCCGATAAATACTGTATTATTTCCTTCAGCTGAGACACTTCAGATGCGACTGTTCAACATGATGATTATGAATGGCTTGAAATATGATTGAAATCACTTCAAAAAAAGAAAGTACAGTTCAGTGCAACATGTGCAGCGCAAGCCTGTCATATCGGCTACATAACATTATCATGAGAACATTATAATTGTGTGTTTGAGACGTGGATTTTAATGGTGAGACTTTTGTTTTTGTAATCAGGCTCTCAAAAGTTATTTAAAAATTTGGATTTAGATTTATCGGCCGATATATCGGTTATCGGCTTTCAAATATAAAGAATTATCGGTTGTCAGTATCAGCCAAAATTTTCATTCCTAAAATAAGCCTCTCCCCCCCCCCCCCTCTCTCTCTCTCTCCCCCCCCTCTCTCTCTCTCCCCCCCCCTCTCTCTCTCTCTCTCTCCCCCTCCCCCCCTCCTCTCTCTCTCTCTCTCTCTCTCTCTCTCCCCCTCTCCTCTCCCCTCTCCCCCCCCCCTCTCTCTCTCTCTCTCTCTCTCTCCCCCTCCCTCCCCCCCCCTCTCTCTCTCTCTCTCTCCCCCTCCCTCCCCCCCCCCCTCTCTCTCTCTCTCGCTCCCCCCCCCCTCTCTCTCTCTCCCCCCCTCTCTCTCCCCCCCCCCTCTCTCTCTCTCTCTCTCTCTCTCTCGCTCCCCCTCTCTCTCTCTCTCTCTCAGGAATGACTTGTTGATGGTGTGCCGGCAGCTGAACATGGAGGACGCGGTGGCAGAGATCATGGCTCAGCTCGGCGCCGACGAGCGAGGAAAGATTTCCTTCGAAGACTTCACACGCTGTCGCATGCAACTGGTCGGAGAGATCCGGAAAGAAGAAGGACAACTGTCTCTCTCCGGCGACTCGGAGGAGAAGAAACTTCGGGAACATGTCGCCTCCTGGCCGACCAGCAGCGATAACAGTTTAGGTATGAGACTTTCCTTGTCCAGATCTCGAACCCTAAAGGGACGGTTCACCCGAAAATGAAACATTCCTCAAAATATCTTTTGGAATAAGGTTTGTAACAACTTGAGGGTGGGTGTGAATATGAAATCGTTTTTTAAAATTATGATAAAAATGAATAGGAAATTAATTAATGCTGGAAAAGTGGGCGGGGCATAGTAAAAGTAACAAAGTGTTATTAGCAAAGTGTAACCTAGTGCATAGGGATACACCGATATGAACATACCGATAACCGATAATTCTTTATATTTTGAAAGCCGATAACCGATATATCGGCCGATAAATCTAAATCCAAATTTTTATATCATTTTGAGAGCCTGATTACAAAAACAAAAGTCTCATCATTAACATCCACGTCTCAAACACACAATTATAATGTTCTCATGATAATGTTATGTAGCCGATATGACAGGCTTGCGCTGCACATGTTGCACTGAACTGTATTTTCCTTTTTTATAAGTGATTTCAATCATATTACAAGCACTTCATAATCATCATGTTGAACAGTGCACATCTGAAGTGTCTCAGCTGAAGGAAATAATACATTATTTATCAGCTTTAATATGTTAGAAATGAACTGATATCGGCTGATACTGATACGGTGGCCGATATATTGTGCGTCTCTAATAATGCACATTGTTGTGATTTCATGGCTCAAACATCACATTTCTAGTCCTGAGTTTTAGTCCGGATGCCACACCTCCTATAGTTCCCAATCCAGCTTTTGTCTCTGTTTTAGTTCAGTTTGAGTAGGGGTGTAACAATATATCATAATACAAAACTGAAACAATATGTATCGTGGATAGTTCATCCAAAATAAAAATTATTGTGTGTGAAAAAATTCAAGTTTTCAGAGTTTTAGTGTCAGTACTA
>CM038624.1:50729383-50748027 GCA_021554675.1 Leuciscus idus | reverse complement strand
TACAGGGGGTCAGAATGAACAGCTCCTCAGAGCAGGTGTACAGGTGGTCAGAATGAACAGCTCCTCAGAGCAGGTGTACAGGGGGTCAGAATGAACAGCTCCTCAGAGCAGGTGTACAGGTGGTCAGAATGAACAGCTCCTCAGAGCAGGTGTACAGGCGGTCAGAATGAACAGCTCCTCAGAGCAGGTGTACAGGTGGTCAGAATGAACAGCTCCTCAGAGCAGGTGTACAGGCGGTCAGAATGAACAGCTCCTCAGAGCAGGTGTACAGGTGGTCAGAATGAACAGCTCCTCAGAGCAGGTGTACAGGTGGTCAGAATGAACAGCTCCTCAGAGCAGGTGTACAGGTGGTCAGAATGAACAGCTCCTCAGAGCAGGTGTACAGGTGGTCAGAATGAACAGCTCCTCAGAGCAGGTGTACAGGGGGTCAGAATGAACAGCTCCTCAGAGCAGGTGTACAGGTGGTCAGAATGAACAGCTCCTCAGAGCAGGTGTACAGGGGGTCAGAATGAACAGCTCCTCAGAGCAGGTGTACAGGTGGTCAGAATGAACAGCTCCTCAGAGCAGGTGTACAGGCGGTCAGAATGAACAGCTCCTCAGAGCAGGTGTACAGGTGGTCAGAATGAACAGCTCCTCAGAGCAGGTGTACAGGCGGTCAGAATGAACAGCTCCTCAGAGCAGGTGTACAGGGGGTCAGAATGAACAGCTCCTCAGAGCAGGTGTACAGGCGGTCAGAATGAACAGCTCCTCAGAGCAGGTGTACAGGGGGTCAGAATGAACAGCTCCTCAGAGCAGGTGTACAGGGGGTCAGAATGAACAGCTCCTCAGAGCAGGTGTACAGGTGGTCAGAATGAACAGCTCCTCAGAGCAGGTGTACAGGGGGTCAGAATGAACAGCTCCTCAGAGCAGGTGTACAGGTGGTCAGAATGAACAGCTCCTCAGAGCAGGTGTACAGGGGGTCAGAATGAACAGCTCCTCAGAGCAGGTGTACAGGCGGTCAGAATGAACAGCTCCTCAGAGCAGGTGTACAGGTGGTCAGAATGAACAGCTCCTCAGAGCAGGTGTACAGGCGGTCAGAATGAACAGCTCCTCAGAGCAGGTGTACAGGCGGTCAGAATGAACAGCTCCTCAGAGCAGGTGTACAGGCGGTCAGAATGAACAGTTCCTCAGAGCAGGTGTACAGGTGGTCAGAATGAACAGCTCCTCAGAGCAGGTGTACAGGTGGTCAGAATGAACAGCTCCTCAGAGCAGGTGTACAGGTGGTCAGAATGAACAGCTCCTCAGAGCAGGTGTACAGGGGGTCAGAATGAACAGCTCCTCAGAGCAGGTGTACAGGTGGTCAGAATGAACAGCTCCTCAGAGCAGGTGTACAGGGGGTCAGAATGAACAGCTCCTCAGAGCAGGTGTACAGGGGGTCAGAATGAACAGCTCCTCAGAGCAGGTGTACAGGTGGTCAGAATGAACAGCTCCTCAGAGCAGATGTACAGGTGGTCAGAATGAACAGCTCCTCAGAGCAGGTGTACAGGTGGTCAGAATGAACAGCTCCTCAGAGCAGGTGTACAGGCGGTCAGAATGAACAGCTCCTCAGAGCAGGTGTACAGGTGGTCAGAATGAACAGCTCCTCAGAGCAGGTGTACAGGTGGTCAGAATGAACAGCTCCTCAGAGCAGGTGTACAGGTGGTCAGAATGAACAGCTCTTCAGAGCAGGTGTACAGGTGGTCAGAATGAACAGCTCCTCAGAGCAGGTGTACAGGGGGTCAGAATGAACAGCTCCTCAGAGCAGGTGTACAGGCGGTCAGAATGAACAGCTCCTCAGAGCAGATGTACAGGTGGTCAGAATGAACAGCTCCTCAGAGCAGGTGTACAGGGGGTCAGAATGAACAGCTCCTCAGAGCAGATGTACAGGTGGTCAGAATGAACAGCTCCTCAGAGCAGATGTACAGGTGGTCAGAATGAACAGCTCCTCAGAGCAGGTGTACAGGCGGTCAGAATGAACAGTTCCTCAGAGCAGATGTACAGGTGGTCAGAATGAACAGCTCCTCAGAGCAGGTGTACAGGTGGTCAGAATGAAGTGCGGATACGCTGTCAAAAGATGTCGGGAGTGGGCTATTGTCAGTCAGACCGCCCGCTCCGTACAAAGTACACCAGAGTTCCGACCGCTTTATACTTTAAAATGTAATCCCGCGTCGCATGATTCCTTATGGGCGTTTCACACAGTATGCGGCGGTGAAATCGACGCACGGTCACGGCTTTTCTCAAGTTGTGGAAGAGTTTTGTGCAGCATTTAGTGCAAATATTTTTTTATCAGGTAATACATATTTATCAGTGTGTTATACCCGAATAAATAATAGGTAACGAATGATACACGGGGCCTATTTTTAAACCGTTATTGTAAAATAAAAATAGGTTGATAAAAAAAAAAAAGGACTTCCAAAATAATCCGGCGGGCCAGAAAATATTGCCGACCCCTGCATTAGACTAATTTAAGCATCTATATATCTATCTATATATCTGGCTTTTAAAACTACTAAACTAAAACTTAAACTATTTCAAACTGAAAACCTTCAAACTTAAAGCTTTTAAAACTACTTTAAACTTTCTGGCTTTCTGGTTTGTCTCGACAAACTTTTTTATTTACTTTTGTGTTTTCGTAATTTTTGGAAGCCAAAATCAAAACTCCATGTTGATGAATCGCACAGCTCTAGTGAGACGGTGTAAAGCTTTTCTTGCTTGACTCTTTCTGAGAAACTCTTTAGACTGTGTTAGGAAGTATATTGGATGAGTAAGTCTAAGAGTGTGTTATGAAGGATTTCAGCACTGCTGCGTGTGTGTGTGTGTGTGTTGGATCAGTGTTAAAGGTCTGCTGGTATTAAACCTGTCTCTGTCTCTCTGGTTTTCTCTCGGTCACTTCATCCTCCACTTAGAGCACAGATTTCATTATGAGCATTATCTGCTGTGCGCTGCTGTCTGCTAATGTCCTCGTCTCGCTAATGCATGTAGCCGATCCGTCAAAGTCACGTTCACTGCAGCACGTTGCAAATCATCTTCAGGTTCAATTCATGTCGGACCCGTTTCAGTTCATCATGTTGAGTCCAGATTCAGACGTCTTTCAGGATTTGTTGTTCGCCTTTGTTTACAACTAACATTTTCTATTTTAAGTCCCCGTGTGTGAGACAGTGTGTGTTTGAGAGAGAGAGAGAGAGAGAGAGTGTGTATGTGTATGTGAGACAGTGTGTGAGACAGCGCGTGTGTGTGTGTGTTTGTGTGTGTGTGTGACCACTGTGTGTGTTTGAGAGAGAGAGAGAGAGAGAGAGTGTGTATGTGTATGTGAGACAGTGTGTGAGACAGCGCGTGTGTGTGTGTTTGTGTGTGTGTGTGACCACTGTGTGTGTTTGAGAGAGAGAGAGAGAGAGAGAGAGAGTGTGTATGTGTATGTGAGACAGTGTGTGAGACAGCGCGTGTGTGTGTGTTGTGTTTGTGTGTGTGTGTGTGTGAGACTGTGTGTGAGAGACTGTGTGTGAGACTGTGTGTGAGACTGTGTGGAGACTGTGTGTGTGTGTGTGTGTGTGTGAGGGAGTGAGTGTGTGTGAGGGAGTGCGTGCGTGTGTGTGTGAGGGAGTGAGTGCGTGTGTGTGTGAGGGAGTGTGTGTGTGTGTGTGTGTGAGGGAGTGTGTGTGTGTGTGTGTGAGGGAGTGTGTGTGTGTGTGTGTGTGAGGGAGTGTGTGTGTGTGTGTGTGTGTGTGTGTGAGGGAGTGTGTGTGTGTGTGTGTGTGAGGGAGTGTGTGTGTGTGTGAGGGAGTGTGTGTGTGTGTGAGGGAGTGTGTATGTGTGAAAGTATGTGTGTAAGTATGTGTGTGTATGTGTGTTTGAGAGACAGTGTGTGTGTGTGAGAGGGAGTGCGTGTGTGTGTGTGTGTGTGTGTGTGTGAGGGAGTGAGTGTGTGAGTGTGTGTGTGAGGGAGTGTGTGTGTGTGTGTGAGGGAATGTGAGTGTGTGTGTGTGTGTGTGTGTGTGTGTGGTGTTTTTAATACACTTTAAGACAAACCATGTGTAAGTTCATAAGTCGACAGCATTGCTGAGTATTTCCTCCTTAAAACTGCAGTGAACCAAAGACAGTCTCAAAAACACCCCTGTTTCCTGCATCACAAACATGTGACCAATCCTGTCACGTGTGGGCGGGGCTTTTCTCCACTGACCTTATTCAGGCATTTCTAAGGATGCTGATTGATTTTGAATTAGTTAGTTATTTTTTGTGTAACCTCATTAAATCGCGCTCGTGTCCTTCAGCCCCAGTTCTGCTGCATCCAGCAGTTTTTGTTTGTCTGTTGTGTTTTTGCTTGTTTAAAAGGCCAGACGTGTGTTTTATCCTTTAGAGGACGGATGAAAAGACATACGCTCACCATGGGAATGGTTTGAAATGATAAATGTGTGTATGGTTTCCTCTCCTACCCTCAGACACACACACACGCACACACTCTCCCTCACACACACACACACTCCCACACACTCCTGCGTACACACTCCCGCGCACACACTCCCTCACACACACACACACACACACACACACACACACACACACACACACACACAAACACACACACTTGCTGTGTTTAATTATCTTACCAGAACACCACAATAACAGCTCCTTCACTGCAAAAATTACTTAAAGGGGTTATGACATGGATTTAAAAAAATATTTTAATGTTCTTTGAGGTTCACTTATACGTCGTTTTTTGCACACAAAAAAACCCAATATATATATGTATATACCCAGAATTCAACAGTGTATAAAGACACTAGTGAGTTTCAGACCCCTGAAGTGTGTGTGAAGCCATATTGTGAGAGTAATTGTGATATTCCCCGAGTGTGTTCTGATGACATCAGCAATACTGGTGGTTTAAAGGCTGAGAGGTTTTAATGGTGGTGTGTGTAGGTGACCTCGAGAACACGAACACACACACACGCACAAAATGTTCAGGTTGACCGAGGGAAACGACTGCTGTTGTAGAGTGACTTTTAAAGAGTGACGTGCTTCTTATTATTTGTACTGCCACATGACAGACCAGAGTGCTGTACAGAGGAAGGAAACAGGCAAGCAAACAACACAGTTAAAACAGCTAAAACACAGCTAAAACACAGCAAACATAGCTAAAACACAGCAAACACAGCTGAAACACAGCAAACATAGCTAAAACACAGCAAACACAGCTGAAACACAGCAAACATAGCTAAAAATCAGCAAACACAGCTGAAACACAGCAAACATAGCTAAAAATCAGCAAACACAGCTAAAACACAGCAAACATAGCTAAAACACTGCTAAAACATTTAAAACAGCTAAAACACAGCTAAAACAGCAAACACAGCTAAAACACAGCAAACAAAGCTAAAACACATCTAAAACAGCTAAAACACAGTTAAAACACAGTTAAAACACAGCTAAACACAGTTAAAACACAGCTAAAACACAGCTAAAACAGCAAACAGTTAAAACACAGCTAAAACACAGCTCAAACAGCAAACAACACATCTAAAACAGCTAAAACACAGTTAAAACACAGTTAAACACAGTTAAAACACAGCTAAACACAGCTAAAACACAGCTAAAACACAGCTAAAACACAGCTAAAACAGCAAACAGTTAAAACACAGCTAAAACACAGCTCAAACAGCAAACAACACATCTAAAACAGCTAAAACACAGTTAAAACACAGTTAAACAGTTAAAACACAGCTAAACACAGCTAAAACACAGCTAAAACACAGCTAAAACAGCAAACAGCTAAAACACAGCTAAAACACAGCAAACGACACAGCTATAAACAGCTAAAACACAGCTAAAACACAGCTAAAACACAGCAAACATAGGTAAAACACTGCTAAAACACATTTAAAACACAGCTAAAACACAGCTAAAACACAGCAAACACAGCTAAAACGCATCTAAAACAGCTAAAACACAGCTAAAACAGCAAACAGTTAAAACACAGTTAAACACGGTTAAAACACAGTTAAAACAGCTAAACACAGTTAAAACACAGCTAAAACAGCAAACAGTTAAAATACAGCTAAAACACAGCTAAAACACCGCTATAAACAGCTAAAACACAGCAAACACAGCTAATTCAGATTGTTCCACACCCGAGGCCCAGCCACAGATAACGCTCGATCCCCTCTTTGAGTCTGGAATGCGGGACTAATAAAAGGTTCTGGTCACTGGATCACTGGAGCCAAAACAATCTCTGTTACTGTAATCTCTGTAAAGCTGCTTTGAAACAGTCTATATTGTTAAAGCGCTGTATAAATGAAGGAGACTTGACTTGATCTCAAACTTCTTGAAGGAGTATATATATGGTTGCAGCAATTCAGATAAATAGATGGGGGCGAGATCACGTAGAGAAACAAATAAAAGGATTTTAAAATCAAATTCTGAATTTCATGGGCAGCCAATCCGTGTTTTGTTTGTATATCTTACTGTAAAAGCCATTTGCCCCATAGGGACAAAATACAGTTAAAGCTACAGTAAAATTATTTTTAAATTATTAAAAAAATCTATTGCTAATAATTTATATATTTTATATACACATTTTAAATTATTATACATGTATTAACTAATTAATTATTTAAATTTGTATTAAATATTTTGTAATCATTTTTTTTGTTGTTGTTATTTTCTGTATTTTATCTTACTGTCTTACTGTAAAAGCCATGTGCCCCATAGGGACAAAATACAGTTAAAGTTACTTTAAAATTATTTAAAACAATTAATAATTTATTTATTGTATCAGTTGTGCAAATAATAATTTATTGTGTGGAGCAAGATGCTCAACAAAATAGCCAGTTTACACAAACAAACCGTTAAGAAAACAGTGCAGAATGCAGTGCAGTTGATATGAGATGAGATTGTGTCGGTCTGTGGATGATTCTGGCGTTCAGTGGATTCGTGAATTATTCATCGGAGTATTTTGGTATTTGTGGGTTCAGAGTGTCTGTTTCCAGAAAACCAAAAATATCAAACCTTGAGTGAGTTTGTGTCTGAATGCATGTAGTTTATATACAGTCAAACCAGAGTTTATTCAGACACTTTCAACATTTCTCACATTATCACTGTTTATTCGCTATAGTTTAGAAAATGGTAATAAAATATGAGCAGAACTCAGTTGATATTTGACTGGTTTTGTCCGTCCTTCTGTTAGACTGTCTCACACATGAATTATGTTGAATATCTGTCAGCTGTTAAATTTAACTACACAATTAGATAATACCAGTTTAGCTCAACCAATCACCAAGCAATGCTTCATTTTGTTCAGTCTGTGTGTAAAAAGAGCATTAGCAATTAAAGACAAAACACTTCAGCAGAACATGATCAGGTCAAAGTGTCCGAATCATTTTTGATCCCAAATGTTTATAAATGTTACTGGTAGTCACTGAATGAAGAATATTTGGGTATAATATGTCACAGTTTACTTTATTTTGCTCTCCTCACTCACATAAATGAACTATAGTGTCCTACACACACTAGTAGAAATGATATCTGGTGTCTGAATAATTTTTGGTTTGACTGTAGATAATGTGCATGAATGTGAATGTTGTCGTAAAGTGTGTGACTGAACTTTGAGTGTAAAATAACTTTTGTGTAAAATAATCACCTGACGGCTTCACTAGAGGGAGCTGTTGAACGCATTGTGTTACTCATCACTTTTAACCATATAAACTCAACCCATTTCTGTCTTTACATGAGACTCTGAGTGTGTGAGACAGACTCTGAGTGTGTGAGACAGACTCTGAGTGTGTGAGACAGACTCTGAGTGTGTGAGACAGACTCTGAGTGTGTGAGACAGACTCTGAGTGTGTGAGACAGACTCTGAGTGTGTGAGACAGACTCTGAGTGTGTGAGACAGACTCGTTGAGTGTGTGAGACAGACTCTGAGTGTGTGAGACAGACTCTGAGTGTGTGAGACAGACTCTGAGTGTGTGAGACAGACTCGCTGAGTGTGTGAGACAGACTCGCTGAGTGTGTGAGACAGACTCGCTGAGTGTGTGAGACAGACTCGTTGAGTGTGTGAGACTGACTCTGAGTGTGTGAGACTGACTCGGAGTGTGTAAGACTGAGTGTGTGAGACAGACTCTGAGTGTGTGAGACAGACTCTGAGTGTGTGAGACAGACTCTGAGTGTGTGAGACAGACTCTGAGTGTGTGAGACAGACTCTGAGTGTGTGAGACAGACTCGTTGAGTGTGTGAGACAGACTCTTGAGTGTGTGAGACAGACTCTGAGTGTGTGAGACAGACTCTGAGTGTGTGAGACAGACTCGTTGAGTGTGTGAGACAGACTCGTTGAGTGTGTGAGACAGACTCGTTGAGTGTGTGAGACAGACTCGTTGAGTGTGTGAGACAGACTCGTTGAGTGTGTGAGACAGACTCGTTGAGTGTGTGAGACTGAGTGTGTGAGACTGAGTGTGTGAGACTGAGTGTGTGAGACTGAGTGTGTGAGACTGAGTGTGTGAGACTGAGTGTGTGAGACTGAGTGTGTGAGACTGAGTGTGTGAGACTGAGTGTGTGAGACTGAGTGTGTGAGACTGAGTGTGTGAGACTGAGTGTGTGAGACTGAGTGTGTGAGACTGAGTGTGTGAGACTGACTCTGAGTGTGTGAGACAGACTCGTTGAGTGTGTGAGACAGACTCGTTGAGTGTGTGAGACAGACTCTGAGTGTGTGAGACAGACTCGTTGAGTGTGTGAGACAGACTCGGAGTGTGTGAGACAGACTCGTGGAGTGTGTGAGACAGACTCGTGGAGTGTGTGAGACTGACTCGTTGAGTGTGTGAGACTGACTCGTTGAGTGTGTGAGACTGACTCGTTGAGTGTGTGAGACTGACTCGGAGTGTGTGAGACTGAGTGTGTGAGACTGAGTGTGTGAGACTGAGTGTGTGAGACTGAGTGTGTGAGACTGAGTGTGTGAGACTGAGTGTGTGAGACTGAGTGTGTGAGACTGAGTGTGTGAGACTGAGTGTGTGAGACTGAGTGTGTGAGACTGAGTGTGTGAGTGTGTGAGACTGAGTGTGTGAGACTGAGTGTGTGAGACTGAGTGTGTGAGACTGAGTGTGTGAGACTGAGTGTGTGAGACTGAGTGTGTGAGACTGAGTGTGTGAGACTGAGTGTGTGAGAGAGTGTGTGAGACTGACTCTGAGTGTGAGACAGACTCGTTGAGTGTGTGAGACAGACTCGTTGAGTGTGTGAGACAGACTCGTTGAGTGTGTGAGACAGACTCGTTGAGTGCGTGAGACTGACTCTGAGTGTGTGAGACTGACTCGTTGAGTGTGTGAGACTGACTCTGAGTGTGTGAGACTGACTCGTTGAGTGCGTGAGACAGACTCTGAGTGCGTGAGACTGACTCGTTGAGTGTGTGAGACTGACTCGTTGACTCGTTGAGTGTGTGAGACTGACTCGGAGTGTGTGAGACTGACTCGTTGAGTGTGTGAGACTGACTCGTTGAGTGTGTGAGACTGACTCGTTGAGTGTGTGAGACTGACTCTGAGTGTGTGAGACTGACTCGTTGAGTGCGTGAGACAGACTCTGAGTGCGTGAGACTGACTCGTTGAGTGTGTGAGACTGACTCGTTGACTCGTTGAGTGTGTGAGACTGACTCGTTGAGTGTGTGAGACTGACTCGTTGAGTGTGTGAGACTGACTCGTTGAGTGTGTGAGACTGACTCGTTGAGTGTGTGAGACTGACTCGTTGACTCGTTGAGTGTGTGAGACTGACTCGGAGTGTGTGAGACTGACTCGGAGTGTGTGAGACTGACTCGGAGTGTGTGAGACTGACTCGGAGTGTGTGAGACTGACTCGGAGTGTGTGAGACTGACTCGTTGAGTGCGTGAGACTGACTCGTTGACTCGTTGACTCGTTGAGTGTGTGAGACTGACTCGTTGACTCGTTGAGTGCGTGAGACTGACTCGTTGAGTGCGTGAGACTGACTCGTTGAGTGTGTGAGACTGACTCGGAGTGTGTGAGACGGAGTGTGTGAGACTGACTCGTTGAGTGTGTGAGACTGACTCGTTAAGTGTGTGAGACTGACTCGTTGAGTGTGTGAGACTGACTCGGAGTGTGTGAGACGGAGTGTGTGAGACTGACTCGTTGAGTGTGTGAGACTGACTCGTTAAGTGTGTGAGACTGACTCGTTGAGTGTGTGAGACTGACTCGTTAAGTGTGTGAGACTGACTCGTTGAGTGTGTGAGACTGACTCGTTGAGTGTGTGAGACTGACTCGGAGTGTGTGAGACGGAATGTGTGAGACTGACTCGTTGAGTGTGTGAGACTGACTCGTTGAGTGTGTGAGACTGACTCGTTGAGTGTGTGATGTGAGACTGACTCGGAGTGTGTGAGACGGAGTGTGTGAGACTGACTCGTTGAGTGCGTGAGACTGACTCTTTGATTGTGTGAGACAGACTCTTGAGTGTGTGAGACAGACTCTGAGTGTGTGAGACAGTGTGTGAGACAGACTCTGAGTGTGTGAGACTGAGTGTGTGAGACTGAGTGTGTGAGACTGAGTGTGTGAGACTGAGTGTGTGAGACTGAGTGTGTGAGACTGAGTGTGTGAGACTGAGTGTGTGAGACTGAGTGTGTGAGACTCTGAGTGTGTGAGACTGAGTGTGTGAGACTGAGTGTGTGAGACTGAGTGTGTGAGACTCTGAGTGTGTGAGACCTGGAGTGTGTGAGACCCGGAGTGTGTGAGACCCGGAGTGTGTGAGACCTGGAGTGTGTGAGACTCGGAGTGTGTGAGACCTGGAGTGTGTGAGACTCGGGAGTGTGTGAGACTCGGAGTGTGTGAGACTCGGAGTGTGTGAGACTCGGAGTGTGTGAGACTCGGAGTGTGTGAGACAGATGCAGTGTGTTTTTCATTGTTTCTGACAGAGTGTTTGATGAAGATTCATCTAACACTATGACACACACCTATGATTAAGTGTGTTACACAGAGTCTGTGCCAACAGAGCGATATAATCTACTGGAGAAAGTTCTGGATCAGAGGCTGTGTGTTAAAGAGACAGTGCTCCTAAAACTGAGCAGCGTTTCTTCAAGTCTTTCAAATTCAGTTTAAAAAACATCTGGTTTAGTGTCATTAATGTTGAATCTTCTCCATGTTTTTTAGTTCCATGTTTTTTATACAAATTTTTTTAGTCTTTTTAATTTTTTTTAGTTACACTCTTTTCTACGAAACTTGTTTCCGCCACAGACTAAAAACTGAAATGGATCATTCCGACTTTTTTCTCAGAAATCTATTTTCTCAGAATTGGGATTTTTCTCACAATTACAAGAAATAGTCCAAATTGTATAAACTCTGAGTGTGTGCGCGTGTGTATGTATGTATGTGTGTGCGTGCGTATGTGTGTGTGTGTATGTCTATCTGTGTGTGTCTGTGTGTGTGTCTATATGTGTGTGTGTGTATGTAGAAAATCCTTTGGCTTTCATCCCAAACAACTGGAAAAATAATAGAAATTAGTTGGTCATAAAGTTGGCTCTTAAAAAGCTTAAAAGAGTAGAAGTGACTATCTGAGAGCAGAGTGACTGATCATATTCCAGCCGAGGGGAATCTGACGGGCTGGAACACACACACACACACACACACACACACACACACACACACACACACACACACACACACACGTGTAAAACACTCCTCCTGCGGCCCCATGCAGCTGTGAGGCCCAGAGGAGGTCTCTCTCTCTCTCTCTCTCTCTCTCTCTCTCTCTCTCCCCTCTCCCGCCCTCCCTCGCTCTCTCTCCGTGTGTGTGTGTGTGAATCAGAGCGCTGCAGATCTGCTGTCGGGAGTCTCCGGCTGGCTAGGGGAATGTGTGGATCGCCACAACGGTTCTCAGTGTGGATTTAACCGTGTCTCTCGCGCAGGATTACCGTCGGGATTGCGTTGGGAATACCGTCGGGGATCGTGCTGGTGAAATCGAGGATGTGTGTGTGTGTCACAGAAGCAGGAGGAACGTGTTTCTCGTCGACCTCGGGTGACCATCTCCCGCTGGAAAACCGGGATTAGATCCGAGAGTTTCGGGATCATGAACTCAGGAGTGTCTGTGAATGAGGGAAACGAGGTGAGACTCGTTTGATGAAGGTCTGACTGCGACGCGCGGCTCTGAAACGGTGTGTGTGTCGTTTGACCGACACACACACACACACACACACACACTTCTGATGTTGTTAAACTTGTTTGAAATCTTCATTTCAGTATTTTAGCTTCTCTCTCATGTTAAATTCAGGATTAGATTGTGTTCGATCGCCCTCTCGCTCCGGATATAAAACCGCTGAAATCACGTCTCATTAACTTTTTATTAAGAGAATCTAGTCTGGAGGGATAACGGATACTATTAAATCTGCATTGAAATAATTAGGAAACGTTCTCAAGAAAATAAAAAATAAAGTGAAAAGTGAATGTAAAGTGTAAATTGTATTAATACACATGTTTAGCCTATAGTTGGCTTAAATTTTCTGTATAATTAAAATGTCAATTATAAATTGCTTTTTTTATTTAGATAAATCTTATGAAATTAAAATGAAAAACACCTTGAAACAGAAGGTATTTTTTCAGCTATATTTGCAGCTCGCTGTTTTTTAAGCACCTCACGCCATGAGCTCCACATTTTACATTTATTCATTTATTGGTTCCATATTTTTTAATATACATTTTAATATTCAGTAAAGTGCTCAGCCTCAGTTCTAAAGCCTCTCATGGGATAGACTCATTATATTTATTTATTTATTTATAAATAAAATCTAGAGATGCACCGATATGAACATTTTGGCCGATACCGATAATTCTTTATATTTGAAAGCCGATAACCGATATATTGGCCGATAAATCTAAATCCAAATTTTTTATATAACTTTTAAGAGCCTGATTACAAAAACAAAAGTCTCACCATTAAAATCCATGTCCCAAACACACAATTATAATGTTCTCATGATAATGTTATGTAGCCGATATGACAGGCTTGCGCTGCACATGTTGCACTGAACTGTATTTTCCTTTTTTGAAGTGATTCCAATCATATTTCAAGCAATTAAAAACCATCATGTTGAACAGTGCGCATCTGAAGTGTCTCAGCTGAAGGGCATAATACATTATTTATCAGCTTTAATATATCAGACAAATGTTCATATCGTCCCGATAATGATAGCATTAAAAATGAACATATATCGGCTGATACCGATATGGTGCATCTCTAACAAAATCCTTATTCTGTCATCCTAAACTGGAAAATCACGTGATTTCATTGGAAAGTGTGGCAACACTGTTTTATTTTACATTCATACATTTTTCACCATGCTCACATTTTTTTATTTTTTTTTTATTTATTTTTTTACAAATACTTCATTAAATGCATGTATAAAAATGTATAATGAAATTAATTGTTTATTCTGTCTCTCCATAAACTAGTGCTTATTTTTAATTACGGCCCTTAATTGTAATTGTATCAACTTTTAAATATAAAGAATTATCGGTTATCGGTATCGGCTAAAATATGTTCATATCGGTGCATCCCTAGTTAATGCACATCTTGGCGTTTCCATCCAGCGTTTTTTTTTTTATGCAATATACCAAAATGCACATAGAAAATAGTTGGATGGAAGCATAGATGGATGCCACCTTGAGTTAAAGCAAATGAAAAATACATTTTGTGTGTTCAGTCTGTGTGTAAAAAGAGCATTAGCAATTAAAGAAAAAACACTTAAGAAAACATGATCGGGTGAAAGTGTCTGAATCATTTTTGGTCCCACATTTTTATAAATGTCACTGAATGAAGAATATTTGGGTATAATATGTCACAGTTTACTTTATTTTGCTCTCCTCACTTACATAAATGAACTACGGTGTCCTGCACACACTAGTAAAAAAATATAAAAAAATATATTTGGTGTCTGAAGCTGTATTGTAACTGTTTGAAACTAGTTTCATGCCTCCAAGTGTGCTTGCTTTCCCCACACATTGTATTCACACCAATAAATCAAGATTTGATTCAAGATTAAGTATTACTGTTACAGTTAACATGTGTGAAGCATTGTCAGATTGAGCAAAACCATAATTTTTGGTTTGACTGTAATTGAATCCCAACACCAAAAGCCACACTTAATAGGGAACACCTTTGATTTGGACCTTCTAGCGTAACATTTAAATTGTCCAAACACGTGTTTATCTGAGATGTGCGGCTCTGAACAGCTGCCGCTTGTCAAGGAACGCAGTTTTTTTTATGGACGAGAGAATAAAGGCTTGTGTTTAAGGATGTTCACAGATGTTTTCCGCTCGCATTGCTCCTGAAGTGAGGAGTATAAGAGCACTTAAACAGCGTCTCAGGGGGTTTTACCTGCTAAATGATTGTTTACTGCATGGCATCAGAAATAATTGTGAACTATCCCTCAGTTTGTACAAGTGTTTTTAACAGTCTCACGTTCAGAACTTGGAGAATCAAGTTCGTGTGTCGGTCAAAAATTACCAAATTGTTTTTCTTTTTTTTTAGTAAAATGATTGTACGATATTTTAGTTCGATAATGTTTTTTATTAAATATTTTGTATTTGTATGGTAGTAAATTATATTTACGCTGTATTTATAATCCATTTATTCACTTTTTGAGCATAGACCTGAAAATTACATTTCCAAATTAAACTGTGGTAAATCTTGAATGCTTTAGAGCAACAGACTGAAGTTTGATTTCTTTTCATAGACAACACTTGGCAGATTATTCCTGAAGAGTGTTTTGCTGCGCATGAATTCCTCTGTTTGGAGACGTGAGACAGACTTTATTTCGGCAGACGGCCAGAAATAAGAGCATTGTTTTATAAGCACAGGCCACTGTCTATTTTTATCTGTGCGTTGCCTCTTGACTCTGATGTAGTGTGTGTTCAGGTCTCGCTGTAGTGTCTCTCTGTAGTGTGTGTTCAGGTCTCTCTGTAGTGTGTGTTCAGGTCTCTCTGTAGTGTGTGTTCAGGTCTCTCTGTAGTGTGTGTTCAGGTCTCGCTGTAGTGTCTCTCTGTAGTGTGTGTTCAGGTCTCTCTGTAGTGTGTGTTCAGGTCTCGCTGTAGTGTGTGTTCAGGTCTCTCTGTAGTGTGTGTTCAGGTCTCGCTGTAGTGTCTCTCTGTAGTGTGTGTTCAGGTCTCTCTGTAGTGTGTGTTCAGGTCTCTCTGTAGTGTGTGTTCAGGTCTCGCTGTAGTGTCTCTCTGTAGTGTGTGTTCAGGTCTCTCTGTAGTGTGTGTTCAGGTCTCGCTGTAGTGTGTGTTCAGGTCTTTCTCTGTAGTGTGTGTTCAGGTCTCGCTGTAGTGTGTGTTCAGGTCTCGCTGTAGTGTCTCTCTGTAGTGTGTGTTCAGGTCTCTCTGTAGTGTGTGTTCAGGTCTCTCTGTAGTGTGTGTTCAGGTCTCTCTGTAGTGTGTGTTCAGGTCTCTCTGTAGTGTGTGTTCAGGTCTCTCTGTAGTGTGTGTTCAGGTCTCTGTAGTGTGTGTTCAGGTCTCTCTGTAGTGTGTGTTCAGGTCTCTCTGTAGTGTGTGTTCAGGTCTCTGTAGTGTGTGTTCAGGTCTCTCTGTAGTGTGTGTTCAGGTCTCTGTAGTGTGTGTTCAGGTCTCTCTGTAGTGTGTGTTCAGGTCTCTCTGTAGTGTGTGTTCAGGTCTCGCTGTAGTGTGTGTTCAGGTCTCTCTGTAGTGTGTGTTCAGGTCTCGCTGTAGTGTGTGTTCAGGTCTCGCTGTAGTGTGTGTTCAGGTCTCTCTGTAGTGTGTGTTCAGGTCTCTCTGTAGTGTGTGTTCAGGTCTCGCTGTAGTGTGTGTTCAGGTCTCTCTGTAGTGTGTGTTCAGGTCTCGCTGTAGTGTGTGTTCAGGTCTCTCTGTAGTGTGTGTTCAGGTCTCTCTGTAGTGTGTGTTCAGGTCTCTCTGTAGTGTCTCTCTGTAGTGTGTGTTCAGGTCTCGCTGTAGTGTGTGTTCAGGTCTCTCTGTAATGTGTGTTCAGGTCTCTGTAGTGTGTGTTCAGGTCTCGCTGTAGTGTCTCTCTGTAGTGTGTGTTCAGGTCTCGCTGTAGTGTGTGTTCAGGTCTCTCTGTAGTGTGTGTTCAGGTCTCGCTGTAGTGTGTGTTCAGGTCTCTCTGTAGTGTGTGTTCAGGTCTCTCTGTAGTGTGTGTTCAGGTCTCTCTGTAGTGTGTGTTCAGGTCTCTCTGTAGTGTGTGTTCAGGTCTCGCTGTAGTGTGTGTTCAGGTCTCTCTGTAGTGTGTGTTCAGGTCTCTCTGTAGTGTGTGTTCAGGTCTCTCTGTAGTGTGTGTTCAGGTCTCGCTGTAGTGTGTGTTCAGGTCTCTCTGTAGTGTGTGTTCAGGTCTCGCTGTAGTGTGTGTTCAGGTCTCTCTGTAGTGTGTGTTCAGGTCTCACTGTAGTGTGTGTTCAGGTCTCTCTGTAGTGTGTGTTCAGGTCTCTCTGTAGTGTGTGTTCAGGTCTCGCTGTAGTGTGTGTTCAGGTCTCTCTGTAATGTGTGTTCAGGTCTCTGTAGTGTGTGTTCAGGTCTCTCTGTAGTGTGTGTTCAGGTCTCGCTGTAGTGTCTCTCTGTAGTGTGTGTTCAGGTCTCTCTGTAGTGTGTGTTCAGGTCTCTCTGTAGTGTGTGTTCAGGTCTTTCTCTGTAGTGTGTGTTCAGGTCTCTCTGTAGTGTCTCTCTGTAGTGTGTGTTCAGGTCTCTCTGTAGTGTGTGTTCAGGTCTCTCTGTAGTGTGTGTTCAGGTCTCTCTGTAGTGTGTGTTCAGGTCTCGCTGTAGTGTGTGTTCAGGTCTCTCTGTAGTGTGTGTTCAGGTCTCTCTGTAGTGTGTGTTCAGGTCTCTCTGTAGTGTGTGTTCAGGTCTCTCTGTAGTGTGTGTTCAGGTCTCTCTGTAGTGTGTGTTCAGGTCTCTCTGTAGTGTGTGTTCAGGTCTCGCTGTAGTGTGTGTTCAGGTCTCGCTGTAGTGTGTGTTCAGGTCTCGCTGTAGTGTGTGTTCAGGTCTCTCTGTAGTGTGTGTTCAGGTCTCTCTGTAGTGTGTGTTCAGGTCTCGCTGTAGTGTGTGTTCAGGTCTCTCTGTAATGTGTGTTCAGGTCTCTGTAGTGTGTGTTCAGGTCTCTGTAGTGTGTGTTCAGGTCTCGCTGTAGTGTCTCTCTGTAGTGTGTGTTCAGGTCTCTCTGTAGTGTGTGTTCAGGTCTCTGTAGTGTGTGTTCAGGTCTCTCTGTAGTGTGTGTTCAGGTCTTTCTCTGTAGTGTGTGTTCAGGTCTCTCTGTAGTGTCTCTCTGTAGTGTGTGTTCAGGTCTCGCTGTAGTGTGTGTTCAGGTCTCTCTGTAGTGTGTGTTCAGGTCTCTCTGTAGTGTGTGTTCAGGTCTCTCTGTAGTGTGTGTTCAGGTCTCGCTGTAGTGTGTGTTCAGGTCTCTCTGTAGTGTGTGTTCAGGTCTCTCTGTAGTGTGTGTTCAGGTCTCTCTGTAGTGTGTGTTCAGGTCTCTCTAGTGTGTGTTCAGGTCTCTCTGTAGTGTGTGTTCAGGTCTCTCTGTAGTGTGTGTTCAGGTCTCGCTGTAGTGTGTGTTCAGGTCTCGCTGTAGTGTGTGTTCAGGTCTCTCTGTAGTGTGTGTTCAGGTCTCTCTGTAGTGTGTGTTCAGGTCTCTCTGTAGTGTGTGTTCAGGTCTCTCTGTAGTGTGTGTTCAGGTCTCGCTGTAGTGTGTGTTCAGGTCTCTCTGTAGTGTGTGTTCAGGTCTCTGTAGTGTGTGTTCAGGTCTCTCTGTAGTGTGTTCAGGTCTCGCTGTAGTGTGTGTTCAGGTCTCTCTGTAATGTGTGTTCAGGTCTCTGTAGTGTGTGTTCAGGTCTCGCTGTAGTGTGTGTTCAGGTCTCTCTGTAATGTGTGTTCAGGTCTCTGTAGTGTGTGTTCAGGTCTCGCTGTAGTGTCTCTCTGTAGTGTGTGTTCAGGTCTCTCTGTAGTGTGTGTTCAGGTCTTTCTCTGTAGTGTGTGTTCAGGTCTCTCTGTAGTGTGTGTTCAGGTCTCTCTGTAGTGTGTGTTCAGGTCTTTCTCTGTAGTGTGTGTTCAGGTCTCTCTGTAGTGTGTGTTCAGGTCTCTCTGTAGTGTGTGTTCAGGTCTCTCTGTAGTGTGTGTTCAGGTCTCGCTGTAGTGTGTGTTCAGGTCTCACTGTAGTGTGTGTTCAGGTCTCTCTGTAGTGTGTGTTCAGGTCTCTCTGTAGTGTGTGTTCAGGTCTCTCTGTAGTGTGTGTTCAGGTCTCTGTAGTGTGTGTTCAGGTCTCTCTGTAGTGTGTGTTCAGGTCTCTCTGTAGTGTGTGTTCAGGTCTCTGTAGTGTGTGTTCAGGTCTCTCTGTAGTGTGTGTTCAGGTCTCTCTGTAGTGTGTGTTCAGGTCTCTCTGTAGTGTGTGTTCAGGTCTCTCTGTAGTGTGTGTTCAGGTCTCTCTGTAGTGTGTGTTCAGGTCTCTCTGTAGTGTGTGTTCAGGTCTCTCTGTAGTGTGTGTTCAGGTCTCTCTGTAGTGTGTGTTCAGGTCTCTGTAGTGTGTGTTCAGGTCTCTCTGTAGTGTGTGTTCAGGTCTCTCTGTAGTGTGTGTTCAGGTCTCTGTAGTGTGTGTTCAGGTCTCTGTAGTGTGTGTTCAGGTCTCGCTGTAGTGTGTGTTCAGGT
>CM038624.1:50719383-50724383 GCA_021554675.1 Leuciscus idus | reverse complement strand
CATTGCTGAGTATTTCCTCCTTAAAGGACAAGTTCGGTATTTTACACTTAAAGCCCTATTTACAGATCGTATCTGATGAAATAGAACGGTTAAGATTAAAATTTGGACACATGCTCCTGTCCCGAGAATTTTAGGTTTATTTCGCTTTTGTGGACCTATTTTGCCAAACGCGTCACACCCGTGATTCTTCCGTTGAGAGCTTGAATAATAGACACTCCAGCCCAGTTGGTGGCGATAATGCACCTTTGCCAATTGCAAGCAAACTACGAAATAAACCTAAAATTCTCGGGACAGGAGCATGTGTCCAAATTTTAATCTTAACCGTTCTATTTCATCAGATACGATCTGTAAACAGGGCTTTAAGTGTAAAATACCGAACTTGTCCTTTAAAACTGCAGTGAACCAAAGACAGTCTCAAACACACGCTTTGAAATCGCTGGTGTTTCTGACGTCACAAACTACCTTGTAACCAATCAGATCAACGTGTGATCGTCAACCAGTGGATCTCTGAGCTGAGTGAGTGAGTGGAGGCGGGGCTCATTTGCATATTCATAGAACCACGCATACTAAATGAGGCGAGGGTGTCGAGTTACAATCAAGATATTTTAAGACATGATGAATTTTTTTTTCTAGGAAATAGATACTTTTTCATCATAGGAGATTCCAGTTGAAAATATAGAGGATTTCCATCTTTTATCCATGCAATAGCCTCCAAACACGATGCAAATGTCATACATAAATATAGTGCATCTATAAATTTCTGCATCTATGGTTTTAAAAAATATAAAATATATCCCCAACTTTCCACCATTGGTTATCAACCAACATGTGCGTTTGATTGCATCTCACGAGGAAGTTTGCACTGTTGCACCCAGATTGTTTTCTCTGTGATGTCCAGTGTGTTGACCTCGGGTCACGACCTTTGACCTCCGACTCAGCATGAGTCTCTGAGATCTGAGAGATGTTTAGCTGCAGGAACACCAGAAGCTCCACATGCGACACACAGGCCAATAAACTCAGTTACCTGCAATTTTGTCTCTAAACAATTCACATTTTTGCAATGCCTTGTGGGAAAGTTTGCATGTCTGAACGAAAGTGAATCACATACTTTATACGGCATCTCTGTCATGATGCCATACGTGCTCTTTCAACTCGAATTTGTCAGGAAAACTCGTCCTTGATGTGAAAAGGCCTTGAAAATGCTTTTACTGTCTTTAATAGTTATAGACTGAAATATCAGCTCATGTTTTTTTAAATTTGAGATTGTGAACTTATAATAACATTGACTTGGACGAGTAACTGAAGTTGAGACCTGTAAGATTTTTCATTTTTTAAATAAGTTCTGCTCATCAAGGCTGCGTTTATTTGATCAAAAATACAGTAAAACAGTGAAATATTATTCTAATGTAAATCATCTGTTCTCTATGTGAATATCTAGTAAAGTGTAATTTATTCCTGTGATCAAAGCTGAATTTTCAGCATCATTACTCCAGTCTTCAGTGTCACATGATCCTTCACAAATCACTCTAATATGATGATTTGATGATCAAGAAACATTTATGATTGTTATCAATGTTGAAAACGGTTCTGATTTTTGTGGAATTGTTTAATGAATAGAACGTTCAAAAGAACAGCATTTATTTTATATAGAATCTTTTGTAACATTATAAATGTCTTTACTGTCACTTTTGATCAAGTTATTGCATCCTCTCTCTCACACACACACACACACACACACACACACACACACACACACACACACACACACACACACACTCACTCACTCACTCACTCACTCACTCACTCACTCACTCACTCACTCACTCACTCACTCACTCACTCACACACACACACACACACACACACACACACACACACACACACACACACACACACACACACACACACTCTTTCACATGCACACACACACACACACACACACACACACACACACTCTTTCACATGCACACACACACACACACACACACACACTCACTCTCAGACACAAACACACGCACACAGACAGACATTCACACACTCTCAGACACACACACACACACACACACACACACACACACACACACACACACACTCTCACTCACTCACTCACTCACTCACTCACTCACTCACTCACTCACACACACACACACACACTCACACACACACTCTTTCACATGCACTCACACACAAACACACGCACACACACTCACTCTCATACACACGCACACAGACAGACATTCACACACTCTCAGACACACACACACACACACACATACACACTCACTCTCACTCTCACTCACACATACACACACTCTCACACACACACACACACACACACACACACACACACACACACACACACACACACACACAGAGACGATCCCTCCCTATCCTGACAGGAAGGAAAGCCCAGCGTAAACATCTAAAGGAAGCGTCTGTAGTTCACTATAAAACTCACACACTCTCTCTCACACACACACACACACACTCTTCATTTCTGCCTTTAACATGCGAACCGAGACTCTCAGCAGATGTTGATCAGACCTCACGAGAGACACGTCATATCAGAGACACAATCAGAGGTGAGCGTTCAGGAGAGGTGTGTGTGTGTGTGTGTGTGTGTGTGTGTGTGTGAGAGAGAGTGTGTGTGTGTGTGTGTGAGTGTGTTTGAGTAGGTGGGTGGCAGAAATGATTCCCAGGCATCTCTGACATGTTGTCAGGCAGCAGGGTAAATTAGGAGTGTGTGTGTGTGTGTGTGTGTGTGTGTGTTCATGATCCGGCTGCAGCTGCTCGACTTCTGACTGTTTCCTGACAGACATTTCAAAGTGCCTGTTTTTATTATATAACCGCTTGTTAGTCATTCCCAAGTTTAATGTCTTACGTAATATCTCATATTGGCAGGATGAGACTCATATGCAGGAGTGTGTGTGTGTGTGTGTGTGTGTGTGTGTGTGTGTTACAGTGTTTATTGGTGATCACTATCTATATATATCATCTACACTATCATTCAAACGTTTGGGGTTATTGGCACTTTATTACTAATGCAAGTGTCGAAAAGTGCAAGAAGCGAAGTTTATAATAGAGGACATAAGAAATATGGTGTGTGTGTGTGTGTGTGTGTGTGTGTGTGTGGAATGAGAGGATCAAGTCAATGAAGAACATGTGCATATTAACCAAAAGATGTCCTGCATTTATCTACGTTTACTGAAGTGATGGTGGAAATGGAACGGCATTATAAAAAAAGTGCATTGTTGATGTTTTTGTGTGTGTGTGTGTGTGTGTGTGGATTGTTGATGTTTTTGTGTGTGTGTGTGTGGATTGTTGATGTTTTTGTGTGTGTGTGTGGATTGTTGATGTTTTTGTGTGTGTGTGTGTGTGGATTGTTGATGTTTTTGTGTGTGTGTGTGTGGATTGTTGATGTTTTTGTGTGTGTGTGTGTCGATTGTTGATGTTTTTGTGCGTGTCGATTGTTGATGTTTTTGTGTGTGTCGATTGTTAAAGGAGAACTCCGGTGATTTTTTAAGTTAATCTTGATCGTTTTACCTTTGTGAGTACTGTCTATAGAAAAAAAAACGAACCGGATCGGTGCTTGCAACGCGGAGCTGTTACAGTTAATGCCCAGAGCTCCCATTCAGCTAAAACGGCAGTTATGGGGGCATAAACCTGAGTGTCTTTGTGCCTCTTAACAGACACAAAATGCAATTAAAATGTCTGTCCAACATGAACAGGGCCCTTACATGACAACAAGATGCGTTTAGCAACTTAGCCATTGTTTAAACTCACCTAAATAGTGTTTTAGACGGCTAGCTGTAGTCTCGCGCTGAAGTCCCGTGGGAACTCAGTTGTAGCCGGAAAAAGTGTGCGTGATTTTTTTTTCCCCCCAAACCACTTCAGCGGAAATCCCGCCCTGCAGCTGATTCTAAGGTTTTCATTGGTCATGTCAATCGTCACTGTAACCTAAACCAATTAAATCAGCTGCAGGGCGGGATTTCCGCTGAAGTGGTTTGGGGGGAAAAAATCGCGCACATAGTGCAGGTGGGAGGAGCGTCGTGTTCCGGCTACTACTGAGTTCCCACGGGACTTCAGCGTGAGACTACAGCTAGCCGTCTGTGTGTGTGTGGATTGTTGATGTTTTTGTGTGTGTGGATTGTTGTGTGTCGGCATGATGATGTAATGGCTCTCGGTGTTTGTAAAGCGCTGAGTGAGATATTGAGTCTCAGACCTGCTTTCTCAGGCATTAATGATCCGCTTCAGACTTAATGAAATGAAACCGAACCTAATGAATTAGAAACCAGTAAATGCGAGTCAGCACTGAGGACTGGTGTGTGTGGTTGTGCTTCTGTACTGGTTTTGCGTTGATTGCAATACACAGTTCAGGACAAAACACGTGTTTAATGTTGTCGGTTTTCTTTGCTCACACTAAAATATAATTCAGCGGCTTTTAAGCATCTCAATAGTATGGAAGCTTGTTTCCACCACAGAATGAAAAATACAAAAGGTAATTCTGACTTTATAACTCGCAATTCTGACTTTATATCTCGCAATTCTGACTTTATAACTCGCAATTCTGACTATATATCTCGCAATTCTGACTTTATATCTCGCAATTCTGACTTTATAACTCGCAATTCTGACTTTATAACTCGCAATTCTGACTTTATATCTCGCAATTCTGACTTTATAACTCGCAATTCTGACTATATATCTCGCAATTCTGACTATATATCTCGCAATTCTGACTATGTATCTCGCAATTCTGACTATATATCTCGCAATTCTGACTTTATATCTCGCAATTCTGACTATATATCTCGCAATTCTGACTATATATCTCACAATTCTGACTTTATATCTCGCAATTCTGACTTTATATCTCGCAATTCTGACTTTATAACTCGCAATTCTGACTATATATCTCGCAATTCTGACTATATATCTCGCAATTCTGACTTTATATCTCGCAATTCTGACTATATATCTCGCAATTCTGACTTTATATC
>CM038624.1:50699383-50714383 GCA_021554675.1 Leuciscus idus | reverse complement strand
ATGAATGATATTTTGCAAATCTAAATGGTGTCTTTTACAGATTTAACACGTAATGGCAGTGCTTATATAATTGAAGAGGACAGGATAATGTTCTTCATGTATGTATTTTAAATTCTTAGTTAATTTCATTTAGTTAACCTAGTATTTGTGTAGTATTTGAAAATATAATATTGTACTTGTAAATGCAGCTTTACTGAATCAGAATTATTGATTATATATATAAATTCTTTATTTAATGTAGTAAATTTACTATTTAAGTAGAGATGCACTGATATGAAAATTATGGCCGATACATAATCATAATGTTGAACAGTTGCGCATCTGAAGTGTCTCAGCTGAAGGAAATAATACATTATTTATCAGCTTTAATATATCAGACAAATGTTCATATCGGGCCGATAACGAAAACATTAAAAATGAACCGATATCGGCCGATACCGATATGGTGGCCGATATATCGTGCATCCCCAGTATTTATGTAGCATTATCTAATAAAATATATATATTTTTTTTGTTGTTGAAAATATCTTTTCAGTATTGAATTAGACTTAAAATTATTAGTTAATTTAATTGAGTAAATTTGGTACTTTAGTGTTTTAAAATCTAATTTCTGGTCTTGATTGTGCATGACATATAAACACAATAAAATTGTAATAAATTATATAAAAATATTGATAATCAAATTTTAATAAAACATTTTTTTTTTAAACACAATTTTAGAGAAATAATCCAAGTTCTAATTCATAAATTTGGTTTGTTTGGCACCCAAATGGTTTTGTCTTTCGTTGTGGCACATCTTCATCTTCAATAATGAATATTTGTTCTAGAAATATGTATTTTTTGACCTATACAATACTGATCCATTCTCAAATGGGACTTTTTCCAAACATTTTCCCCGATTCTCCTATTAAAGCATGACTGAACTCTATTTTTACAGAGAGTTCAATGAGTCCATGAATGTTTTTATACGGTCCGGCTCTCTGTTGTTCTTTACCACGGTTCAGTTTTATTAGACAACCCTGTTTTATATCAGTGTGTGCAGAAGCTCTCCGTTTGCTTTCACAGTTTTCCGACAGTGTCACGGTCCGCACAGAGGGAATTTCCCAGGTGTTTCTTTAAACACGAGTGGACAGAGATTCAGGATTATAGACCGAGAACACTTACAGGAACCAGATCTATAGGAAAGACATTTATAATGTTACAAAGGTTTTCTGTTTCAAGTAAATGCTGTTCTTTTGAACTTTCTATTCATCAAAGAATCCTGAAAAATAAAACGTATGACAGTTTCCACAAAAATATCTGTTTTCAACACTGATAATAATCATAAATGTTTCTTGATCATCAAATCATCATATTAGAATGATTTGTGAAGGATCATGTGACACTGAAGACTGGAGTAATGATGCTGAAAATTCAGTGGAATAAATTATACTTTACTGTATATTCACATAGAAAACAGATGATTTACATTATAATAATATATATATTTTTTAAATCTGGTTATACTGTATTTTTGCTGTGAAACTCTCTATGATTCTAATTTGAGAAACTGTTTCTGTTTGTGCGATGTCAATCTCGGCTGGAACAACCACATACAAACACACTGATCATCTCTGGCACTGATTATCTGCTTTATTTAATGTTGAAAGCATCTAATGTGAGTTTGAATATCATTTATATACAGAAAGTGACAGTGGATAGTTCACCTCAGACAAAGTGTATATGTCTATGATAAAGATTGTTCCAGCCACTATAGTTTCAGTATATATTTCTAATAATGTTAAAAAGGTGTATTTATTCATTTGATTTGGTACTTGTGTATTTGCAGATAGGCTCCGCCCACACTCTCTTCTGATTGGCTGTGATTTTTGATTGATTTGGTTGCATTTCGTAGTCCTGCCGTCTGGTGTGGACAAATCGCATCGCATCGTGTGTTTAAGACACTTCTTTCAAAAATTTTAAAAAATCTTACCAACCCAATATTAATATAATATTTATTAAACCTAATCCTCAATTCCTTTTTTTGTTTGCTTTTTTTTTTTGTCATAAAAGCAACGTTATAAAAGGTTTCAGTCAACATGCATTTAATACTCCTATCTGAAATGAATAATTAGCTTACTGGTTGAACAGTCTTGCTTAGTTGCTTTTGGCAGTGACTTTATTATTAGGATATTCATAATTTTATATGTGTGGGAAAATATATAGTGCTAAATAAACCGTTTCATCCTGAACTGAACACTTCCACTATATTACACACACACACACACACACACACACACACACACTGAATGCAGTGTTCTCATGCCAGACTCTGATGGTGTGTGAAAGCGTGTTTTGTGTGTGTGTGTGTGTGTGTGTGTGTGTGTGTGTGTGTGTGTGTTTGGCTGGTTCTCTCAGGATCTGCGCTTTGCTTCTGCCTGAGCTTCACTTTTGTTCAGCTGAAAGAAAGAACCGTGTGATTGTATGTCTTTCTCTCCACTGAGATGTGATATAGATGTGAGTAGACATCACAGATCAAACACAGGTTTAGCTAATTCATGATGTTTAGTTTTACGGCCCGCGGCGAATACACTACAAAAACCTCTTACACACATAAAGACATGAATGATCCTTTTCTCTCAGATCTGTTTAGATGATGATGATGATGATGATGATGATGATGATGATGATGTTCACTCACAGGAGATGAAGATCTCAGTCATATCATCAGTCCAGAACAGCTGTTTTATTCTACATCGTGTTTAAAAGTTTGGAGTTAGTAGGATTTTTTATTTTGAAAGAAATGAATACTTTTATTCAGCAAGGATTTATGAAATTGATCAAAAGAGATATTAAAGACATTTATAATTTTACAACAGATTTCTGTTAAACCCTCTGGTGCTCTTCGCGTGTCGGTCCCAATGTTTATTTTTATTTCAATGAAATTAATGTACTATATTTTAGTTCGATAATGTTTTTTATTTAATATTTAGGGGATTTTATGGTAATAAATTATATTTACACTGTATTTATAATCCATTTATTCACTTTTTGAGCATAGACCTGAACATTAAATGTCCAGCTTAAACTGTGGTAAATCTTGAATGCTTTAGAGCGACAGACTGAAGTTTGATCTCTTCTCAAACACGACACTTGTAGATTATTGAAAAAGGATTTTAAAAAAATTAACTTCAAAAAAGTTTACATTTATGTATGTCATTAAAAATGCACAAAAATACTATTTTAAATCTTTATATGAAATATATATTTTCAAAAACATGTTTTACTCTAAAACTGAGAAAAATCAAAGCCATAAATCTAAACAAGTTGTGCTCCAAATGTGAGGTTGATATCTCCAAAGCTGATCTTTCAGTGAGATGTTGTTCGGCTGCAGTACCAAACGCTTCCACTAGAGGAAACTCTGCAGTACCAAACGCTTCCACTAGAGGAAACTCCTCTCTCATTCATTTCCAATGCGTCATTTCTGACCGCGAGGAGCTCAAGTGTGACTATTGTTATCAGGACCATTAAACCTGTTCCAGTCATGGCCATGATTATTGTGTGTGTTCACACAGCAAGAGCCAAAACCTTTACCAAGTTTCGAACCATTCCAAAAAAACAAAACAAAAACGTAAAATATTTCGGTCAGAAAAGGGGATTGCTGTTCTTTTGTTCCACACACTAATAAGGATCATCCACAGTCTAGAATCTCTGTTAGACCAGAGAAACAATCTTAACATGCGCATTAAATCCACCTGTGCAGGTTGTTGGTGTGGTTTTACGTGGTGTGTTTTGTAATGTGTGTGTTGTAATGTGTGTGTTGTTGTGATGTGTGTGTGCAGCTTCATCTGGCTGCGCTGGCGTCTCTGAAGGGTGACGTGGTGGAGCTGAACCAGCGACTGCTGCAAACCGAGAGAGAGAGAGAAGCGCTGGAGAACAGACTGGCCAAAGCACAGGTCAGCACACACACACACACACACACACACACACACACACACACACAAACTCACTCACACACACACACTGTCAGATCCTCCTGGCACAGGAGATGTTTCCACACGCCATTTCTGCATTGCGTCCTTGATTCTGAATTGGCGAAATGAGTCATGTAGTGTGTGATAAACGAGTCATGTAGTGTGTGGTAAAGCTGTTTGTGAATGTAAAAGTGTGAAACATCAGATAAATGGAGTTTAGAAAGAAAGAAGTGATTCTGAACTGAAACGAGTCATCAGTAATTCAGTCAATTCATTATTTTGCATAATGCCAGCCAATTGGCTGAGCAGCGTCTCTAAGCCCCGCCCTCAAACACTAGTTTATCTGAGACTGGAAGAGTTTGGTTCGTGTTGTTCATGTCGAGAAGAACAAAGCAAATCCACTTTGATGAGATTGATACGGTAAAACTCACACCATCGTTACTGTTCGTATCACTGTGTGTCGAGAGCTGAGATTCATGATATGATAATGAGCGTTTGCTTTCTGACCAATCAGAGCAGAGCAGCTCTCAGAGAGGCGGGGTTTAGAGAGACTGAATCTTTGATGGAAGACCTCAGACACTGAGAGGAAAGAGCTGATGCTGCAGTGGAGATTATGAGGACATTAAAGTGTTCTTGATCTTAGATGCGTGTGAACCTGTTGTAGGAGACGCTAAACAACATTAGCAGCCTTTAAAATAGCACAATAGAGGCACAGTAATGAAAATCGAATTACTTGCTTTTAAATGTTTTTTGGTGGTGAGTCTTTGGCCACAAACTGGGGTTTGTGAGTTGATGGAAAAACTAACAATTAATACAATCATAAAAATTAACTTATTTGTTTAAATAGCAACAATCATCATACAACACATTTCTCACATTATCACAGTTTATTCGCTATAGTTTAGAAAATGGTAATAAAATATGAGCAGAACTCAGTTGATGTTTGACTGGTTTTGTCCGTCCTTCTGTTAGACTGTCTCACACATGAATTATGTTGAATATCTGTCAGCTGTTAAATTTAACTAAACAATTAGATAATACCAGTTTAGCTCAACCAATCACCAAGCAATGCTTCATTTTGTTCAGTCTGTGTGTAAAAAGAGCATTAGCAATTAAAGAAAACATGATCAGCTCAAAGTGTCTGAATCATTTTTGGTCCCAAATTGGTATAAATGTCACTGGTAGTCACTGAATGAAGAATATTTGTGTATAATATGTCACAGTTTACTTTATTTTGCTCTCCTCACTTACATAAATGAACTATAGTGTCCTGAACACACTAGTAGAAATTATATCTGGTGTCTGAATAATTGGTTTGACTGTATATACAGGATGCTTGTATGAATCATGCACAATAAGAGTATAATGCATTAAGATTTCATTCCAACGTCTTGTATTTTTGATTGGAAGAGTTCTTGAACTAGATTGATGTCATCACTGTGATCACAGTCAGAGTCTGAACTTCAGTGGATAAATGTCATGTGTTTTACATCACAGTTTCCCTTCATTACTGTGACGTCTGCGTAGTTTTGATTATTAATTAATCAGACGTCTCTGTTTAGAGCCCTAATGCTGAGACCCCAATTAACACTTTTCCGACAGCTGATATTAATCATTAATTGTGTCTCGCAGCTCTTTGATGCTTCTTTATCTGCAGTGTCGAGTTTTAACTTCTAATGAAAACACAGATCTGATACATTAGAAATCTATTTGAATATTTTCAAGTAACGCAAATGTTTTTTTTTAATGGTTTTAGTTAACCATCAGAGTTGGGGAGTAGCTAACTACAAGTAGCAATCTAATTTATGTCATTTATGCAAGCTAAAGTGTGATCGTCAACGAGTGGATCTATGAGCTGAGTGAGTGGAGGCGGGGCTAATTTGCATATTCATAAAACCGCGCATACTAATTGAGGCAAGGGTGTCAAGTTACATTCAAGATATTTTAATGCATGAAGAAAATTTTTCAAGGTAAAAACACTTAAATATGTCATTTTACTGATGAAAGATGAGTTTAATGGGATACAGTTATTGACTACAGGGAGACTTTAAATCCCAAATCTTTTACTTAAACATTCTTCATTAACAACTATTGTTATTTGTAATATACAATGTAATTGTAAACAAAGCGTTTCAATGTAGCTAGCTACTTTTTTGATAGTAACTTGTAGTGTAACTAGCAAACTACTTTTGGTGGCTTGACTCTATCTTAACTACAAGTGTGTGAGAGTGTGTGAGAGTGTGTGAGAGTGTGTGAGTGTGTGAGAGTGTGTGAGAGTGTGTGAGAGTGTGTGAGAGTGTGAGAGTGTGTGAGAGTGTGTGAGAGTGTGTGAGAGTGTGTGAGAGTGTGTGAGAGTGTGTGAGAGTGTGTGAGAGTGTGTGAGAGTGTGTGAGAGTGTGTGAGAGTGTGTGAGAGAGTGTGAGTGTGTGAGAGAGTGTGTGTGAGATTATGAAAGTGTGAGAGTGTGAGTGAGTGAGAGATTATGAAAGTGTGAGTGAGTGAGATTATGAAAGTGTGAGTGAGTGAGTGTGAGCGAGCGAGTGAGTGAGATTATGAGTGAGTGAGTGATTATTGTTATATAGTATTGTTATTTGTAATATACAATGTAATTGTAAACAAAGCGTTTCAATGTAGCTAGCTACTTTTTTGATAGTAACTTGTAGTGTAACTAGCAAACTACTTTTGGTGGCTTGACTCTATCTTAACTACAAGTGTGAGAGAGTGTGTGAGTGTGAGATTATGAAAGTGTGAGAGTGTGAGTGAGAGATTATGAAAGTGTGAGAGTGTGAGTGAGAGATTATGAAAGTGTGAGTGAGTGAGATTATGAGTGAGTGAGCGAGCGAGCGAGATTATGAAAGTGTGAGTGTGTGTGAGATTATGAAAGTGTGAGTGTGTGAGATTATGAAAGTGTGAGTGAGTGTGTGAATGTGTGTGTGTGAGATTATGAAAGTGTGTGTGTGAGTGTGTGTGTGTGTGAGATTATGAAAGTGTGTGTGTGTGAGTGAGTGTGTGTGTGTGTGTGAGTGAGTGAGTGTGTGTGTGAGATTATGAAAGTGTGAGAGTGTGCGTGAGTGAGAGAGTGTGAGTGTGTTTTGTCATATTGATGCATCTTTCATTTGATCATGTTTTATAAGACCCTCAATCCTCCACAGCCTCAGCTTGACTAGCACACACTCAGTAACACATCTGTTATGTTTATAATTGGTTGCTCGGGCGTTTATTGTGACACATAGATGTAATTTGCGATCTGACAGCTAATTAGTCTCGAATACATGCATGTAAAGCACATCTGGACACTTGTGGTGTGTGTCTCTCGGCTGATCTGGTCTCGTCCTCCATCTGTCTCCGCTTCATCAGACGATAATGAGAAGATTCCCGTCCAGTCCGAGTTAAAGATCTTATAAGCGTAAATGTCTGACAGATCACTGCATGAAAATTGGGATTTCCGACCCCGTAAACGGCCGTAAATCTCCCTAATTTTCGGCAGTTAACGACAATTTACAGCCTGTGAACGTCGCGTTCGTCTGTGCCGAATATTGTCGGAAACGAACCATGACGTATGCAGAGCGCTCGCGCCGGAGGTGTGAATGGCTCTAATTACCATATGAATAGCAGCTCCCGCCAGAGAAAGGCTTGAATTTCCTCACTCACTATTGGTTGAACCCACGTGGTTTAAACAAGAAAAATCACACGTGATTGGTTGGCAGATCTGTTACTATTGGTCACCCTCGCTCATTATAAATTCAAAAAATTATAATATTCATATAAATAATAATATATATATTAAAAAAAACTATATTCATAATATGCTATTCTGTGGTATATTCATGTCATTGTTAACCTATGGACTACACTATTATTACCATCAAGGACATGAATTTATAAAGGAAAGGAAATTTTGCCAGGGACATGCTGTTTATTCAAAGAAAGAGCTTTATTAGCACAAACACAAAACAATATACACCTATGTACAAAGCATAGATCATCTGCACACACAACAAATTGGAAGCTCAGTGTCTGTTTTCATCTTCGGAGCTGTAGGTGACTAGCGGCGTTCTCTCTGAATTCGATCCACTTTGAAAACGTCTGTGGTGCGTTGCCCTGTATTTAGGAGTCGCCTCTAATCTCGACTGCAGCGTAGCACAGAGCTCTGTGAGCTCCTGGCTGGTGGTTGAACTTCATCGGACATCAGATCTATGGTGGCGCACTTCCAAATGCCCACGTCATCCTCACCTAGCACACCGTCTCGCTTCTAGCAGCTGTAAAAACAACCAATACAGACAATCAGTACTGTGATGCACTGTGTATGGACACAAAACATCTATTAATGCACGTGAAAAATAGTCACATTGACTAAAAATCGTACCCTCTTTCTTCTCGCTCGACTCCGAGCTGAACTCTTCACAGCTTCGGCCTGCAATGCCAGATCTGGTTGTTTGTACCTGAAGCTCCTGCGTACTGTCTCGTAGTACGTCTTACAGGCAGCTGGAAAACAATTAAATGAGAGTGATATGAATAAAAACAACGCAAGTCACAGTAAAATGAAACAAGGAGAAAATAGTAAAAGTTACTTACAATGTCGTCATGATCAGCGTCATGAAAATCTGGACTTGCAGACATAGCTCTGAGTAAATGTGAGGTTACGCCCTCGTTATGAGGCGAGGTTACTCTATGGAAACAAAATGTATGATTAAGATCGTAAACTATAACGGATCTATTTTCTTATACAAGAGAATGAAAGCATATTCTTTGAATCTTACCTTTAAAATGTTTGTAAGTTTTTATGAAAGTAAAAAAATAAAAGTAAGTAAGATTCTTTTTTACCTTGATCCAGTTCGTAGCGCCCACAATTTGTCTCAGAGTTGTGAAGATGGCATACTGCTTCCTGTAAATTACAGGATTATTTACAATTATTAAACAAATAATAGCCATCACTCCCATGACCTCTTGCTTTATGATGAAATCATGAAAAACAGAATATTCTTACATTTCACAAGGCCTGACAAAATACAAAAGTGACCGATGAGATGAATACTTACTGGGTGTCAACATCTGGTTGTTTGTACCTGAAGCTCCTGCGTACTGTCTCGTAGTACGTCTTACAGGCAGCTGGAAAAACAATTAAATGAGAGTGATATGAATAAAAACAACGCAAGTCACAGTAAAATGAAACAAGAAGAAAATAGTAAAAGTTACTTACAATGTCGTCATGATCAGCGTCATGAAAATCTGGACTTGCAGACATAGCTCTGAGTAAATGTGAGGTTACGCCCTCGTTATGAGGCGAGGTTACTCTATGAAAACAAAATGTATGATTAAGATCTATAACGGATCTATTTTCTTATACAAGAGAATGAAAGCATATTCTTTGAATCTTACCTTTAAAATGTTTGTAAGTTTTTATGAAAGTAAAAAAATAAAAGAATGTAAGATTCTTTTATTTATTTTTTTTACCTTGCTCCAGTTCGTAGCGCCCACAATTTGTCTCAGAGTTGTGAAGATGGCATACTGCTTCCTGTAAATTACAGGATTATTTACAATTATTAAACAAATAATAGCCATCAATCCCATGACCTCTTGCTTTATGATGAAATCATGAAAAACAGAATATTCTTACATTTCACAAGGCCTGACAAAATACAAAAGTGACCGATGAGATGAATACTTACTGGGTGTCAACGGGTCTTTGCTCAGAGGTGCGCTAGCATCTTAAGGGCGAAAAAAGCAAAGAATATTCAAAAATGTACAATTATTGAAATCAAACAAAAAGGTAAGAATTGCCACACTCTGCTCTTCTAAGCAAGACTGTCTGAAACATGTCATTAAGCCAATAAAATAAACTGTTACCAAACTTGATTCTCAAGCAGTAAGTAAAGACCAATTTATAGTTATGCGTCGACCTCCCGCTGTAGCTACAGAGTAGGCTGTGTACATAGCGTACCCTTTAGCACACCCTGACGTGCACCTCTCCCAAAATGTAACAATGCGTCAATTTTACGTGGACGGAAGCGCTGTGATTGGTCTAGAACGCCTCCCTCGGGTTTCACAGGCTTCTTTCTGCATGTGCAATTGTGCGTCAACAGGGACAACAATGCAGAAGTATAAATGAAACAGTGTAGCCTATAGCGTAGAGGCTCGGGCTTCGGTCTGACGCAAAAGTATAAATCAGCCTTAAAGGATTAGTTCACCTCAAAATGAACATTTCCTGATAATTTACTCACACTGAGTGACAAGATATCCATGTCTGTCTTTCCTCAGTGGAAAAGAAATTAAGTTTAAGGAAAACATTTCCATATTTTTAATGGCAACCAAAGATCTCAATGTTCCAAGACGGTTCAAATGTCCGTCTCAATGCAGCTTCAGAGTCTCTACACAATCCCAGTCGAGAAATCAGGTTCTTATCTAGCAAAACCATCTGTCATTTTCTAAAATTATATATACACATTTATGTATTTTTTAAACAATTGTTTGTCTTGTGCTAGTCTGCTGGCATTACAGACATTTAAACCTTCTTTGAACATTGGGATTGTTGGTTGCCATTAAAGTCCAATCTCTGTAGAAAAATACTGAAATGTTATTCCTCAAAACTAAATTTATTTTCCACTGAAAAAAGAAATAAAGGTTGGGGCAACAGATAAAGTGAATACTCACTGGAAATTTCCTTGCGCTGAAATCTGGCTGCACATTTCTCCGGGTCAGAGAAGGCTTCCACAAGACATTCAAAGTTTGACTTAGAGTCTGAAACACATGAGTCAGCCAGTAAGTACGGTCATGTTGCCTATACTAAATTAATAATGAAATACTGGAGTCATTACTACGCTTAATTAAGAGTGAGAACCTACTCATCTTGAATGGACCAAAAAAAGCGAATGTTTTAGTTTCATCTTTCCATAGAACGTTTGAAAAGTAACTGAAACTACTGGAACTTCAAACGGGCAGAGGGACGACCAGACTCTGACCATAGAACGCTGCCCGTTTGAAGGTCCAGTAGTGTCAGTTACTTTTCAAATGTTCTATGGAAAGATGAAACTAAAACATTCGCTTTTTTTGGTCCAGTCAAGATGAGTAGGTTCTTCTCACTCTTAATCTTAATTAAGCGGCTTAAATAACTCTGACCAGCACTGTATATTTAAAATAGATTATTCACAAGCAGTAAAAAACTACTTGTCTTGAATGGAGTGTGACTTTGTGCAGAGCAATGTTTTGTGCAGGGGGAAAAGTACTTACCAGGAGTGGACATTTCACTGCCAGGACGCTCCACTTGGCTAGACATGGCACAATCTTTATTAGATAAAACACATGAATAAGCCTGTGACTTATGTTGTACACAACACAATATTATGTTTAAGTTGTCATCAGTACTCACCAGTATTGTGCAACATGCTGGTGTCCTCAATGGGCTGCAGCTTCCTTCGTACATTATTGAAGGGGGTAACGTTATATCTTGACGCTTATACAGAGGTAATGTAAAATAAAATATATAAAGTTAAAGAATTTAATTTTTAAACTGCAATTATAAATTAAGAGAAAACGATTACCCCTGATATTCTCATCCGAATCCAATAATACTGCAAAATAAAAATCATTTGTATAAAATTTCAGGCCCAATTTGTATCAACCGATTTTATATTTCAAATGTATAAAATATCTGAAAATGAGAATACCATTTCTAACAGAACCCTCCGATTTTTTTTTTTTTTTTTGTGCTTCCTCGTAACGTTAAGTTAACGTTAGATCTAATCACCTCATCGTCCTTCTCCTCTGCCTGGTAACGTTGTTACGTTAGGTGTCACATTCACGACGCACATTTATAAATTAGACAATTCACCTTTAAACCCACCTTGCATCATCTGTGAACCCCGTAGCAAGCTGCTATATGGACAAGCTAACTTAGTTAGCAAAGAGCTAAGTTAGCCAGTCAGACTCAGAAATCTATGCCATGCTGCTATCGGTTTACGTGCAGTTTAGTATCCCAAATTGACATATTCTCTCGTGTACAGCTAAAATAACATGGAAACTGAACATGAACCATGAGCAGCAAGCTAACTTAAAAAAAAAAAAAAAAAAAAAAGCGCCAAAAGCTAACGAGAAGTTGTTTACACAGAGAGTGCGCGCGCGCGACCGGCTCTCTCTCTCTCTCTCTGGTCGTTCTTTTAGTTAAAACATGCGCCCTGTCACAAACGCAGCCGTTCATCTACATTACTCACCGATCAAATAAGACTTTGGCAGGCGCTAAAACAAGTTCAATGCAGGAAAATTCATGCGTGAGTTTCCATTAGACTCGCACGGTAGCCAGGCAAATGGCGAGCTCAGCTGTTGTTTTGACGGTGTGTGTGCTTCAAGATTATGACGCAAGTGCTAAGATTCCGATTGGCCAAGAGAAAAAGTGCTAAGATTCCGATTGGCCCAGAGAAATGTAAATTATAAGATTTATCCAATAATGTTTCGCAATTCTAGCCTGCATGGCAGTTTACTGTGAGAAACAATACAGAAAATACAGGAATATATAATTGTTTGTGTTTTGTTAGCTTAAGTTTCAGTGTGGATTGTTTGTGTAACCTTTAGACATTAATGAAGATAATTTAATATTTTGTCTAAATCATGCAGAAAACCATCTATCTTTGGATAAAAGCGTCTGACAAATGGATAAATGTAAAATAATATATATTGCCACTGTACACTGTAAGTCCAGATGTTCCTTCATGAACAACAGCCTTTTAAAGTGGATTTTAATGTGGTTATTCAATTTGTCCCATTTTGTCTGTTTAATAATACTGCTATCACAAAAAGGGCAGTGAAAATTTCTGCAACATGTTGTGCATTGCTCCAAAAGTGGTAGCGCTATTCAAACTCCACTGGCTACCTGTCACATTCAGGATTGATTTTAAAATTTTACTATTTGTGTATAAAGCTCTTAACAAACCGCCCCCCCAATATCTGACCAATCTCCTCTGCCCGTACACTCCACCACGTACTTTGAGATCCAGTGATCACTGTCTTCTTATCGTGCCCAGATCCAGACTTAAAAAACGAGGCGACTGCAGGCCCAAAACTTTGGAACAGTCTACCCCTCTATATCAGACTAGCTCCCTCAATTTCCATCTTCAAAACATCCTTGAAAACTTATTTATTTTCTCTTGCTTTTAATACCCCTTGACTATGATACAACTATTGCCTTTTTTTATTTTTTTTTTATTGTCCTGTTTCTGCCCTGCATTTTATCTATTGCCCTGTACAGCACTTTGGTCAGCCTTGGCTGTTTTTAATTGTGCGTTATAAATAAATATTGTATTGTATTGTATTTTTTTTTAGAATTAAGTTAATACCTTTTTCACCTGGGATAAAACTCCCCCTGCTACCCTCATTTGCATTTGTAAAGCTCACAGCAGTCTCATTTACATGTTAAAGCATTAGAGGGAGGGGGGTCACGGGGCAAGCAAGTCCCACGTCAATTTCCGACAATTTCCGACAGTTTGCAGTGTTGCCTGTAAATTGCCGTTTGCAGTCGTAAACCTGAACTTCCACGACAATCTACAGCGCCGGTAACTGTCGAAAATCCCACTTTTCATGCAGTGGATATCAGTGAAATATGAAACTACACCGTCTCTCTGTGGCCTGAGGATTAGAAAGACCTAAAGTTAGCATCCAATCAGAAATGCTCTCTGCCTGTCAATCATTTTGTGAGGGCGGGGTTTTGGAAAGTGGGCGTGTGCTTGTTAATACTTTGAGAAATGTGTTTTGTGTACAACGTTTATTTTTATATATTTGCTGCTATTGTAGGTGTGTTATATTATACATTCAGTGCAGTTTAGATGCGTCAAGTGTGTGAAGCTCACAAATATGGATTTGCACCGATTGAGAGAGGCACTTGATCACATGTTTGTTTGTAAATAAACACTCTCTAGTTGTGTGTGTGAGAGAGAGTGTGTGTGTGTGTATGATTGTGTATGTATGAGTGTGTGTTTGAGAGAGTGTGTATGTATGAGTGAGTGTGTAAGTGAGTGTGTGTGTGTATGTTTGTGTATGAGTGTGTGTGTGTGTGTGTGTGTGAGAGTGTGTGTATTTGTGTATGAGTGTGTGTGTGTGTGTGTGTGTGTGTGTGTGTGAGAGAGAGCGTGTATGATTTTGTGTGTTTGTGTGTGTATGAGTGTGTGTTTGAGAGAGTGTATGTATGAGCGAGTGTGTAAGTGAGAGTGTGTGTATGTTTGTGTATGAGTGTGTGTGAGAGAGAAAGTGTGTGTATATTTGTGAATGAGTGTTTGTGTGTGTGTGAGAGAGTGTATGATTTTGTGTGTGTGAGAGAGAGTGTGTTTGTGTGTATGATTGTGTGTGTGTGTGATTGTGTGTGTATGATTGTATGAGTGAGTGTGTAAGTGAGAGTGTGCGTATGTTTGTGTGTGTGTGAGAGCGAGAGAGAGAGATTGTTTGTGTGTGTGTGTGAGAGAGAGTGTGTTTGTGTGTATGATTGTGTGAGTGTGTAAGTGAGAGTGTGTGTGTGTGTGTGTGTGTGTGTGTGAGAGCGAGAGAGAGAGATTGTTTGTTTGTGTGTGTGTGTGTGTGTGTGTGTGTGTGTGTGAGAGAGAGTGTGTATGATTTTGTGTGTGTGTGTGTGTTTTTTTGAGTGTGTGTGTATGATTGTGTGAGTGTGTAAGTGAGTGTGTGTGTGTGTGTGTGTGTGTGTGTGTGAGAGCGAGAGAGAGAGATTGTTTGTGTGTGTGTGTGTGAGAGAGAGAGAGAGAGAGTGTGTATGATTTTGTGTGTGTGTGTGTGTGTGTGTGTTTTTGAGTGTGTGTGTATGTATGTGTATTTGGTGCTATTGTAGGTGTGTTATATTATACATTCAGTGTAGTTTAGATGTGTAAAGTGTGTGAAGCTCACACATTTGTCTAGTTCTCTAGTTGTCGACTTCTATTGGTCGATGTGGAACTCAGTGTAAAGTGAGTCTGAAAGTGTTGATGATCAGGATCTCGAGAGGTTAAAGCCTCGTGACTGAGCTTCTGTTTGAGAGAAACGATCCTGAAAGTAACCATGAAGGGACACGGCCTCA
>CM038624.1:50624383-50694383 GCA_021554675.1 Leuciscus idus | reverse complement strand
AAAAAAGTATAAAATCAATTTGACCCCCTTAGGAATGAATGGAATGTGAGGAATGCTTCAGTTCACATAGAAAAACTTCAAAATGCTCAAAATTCTAACTAAAAATGCTAAAACTTTACCAAAAAATTATTTTATGATGTCTACATGTGTATCTGAATGCACACTGAAGAGAAACTGGCTTTAGGACCCAGAGAAACAGCTCATTTGCTCCATATAGAGCTATAAGGACATCTAGAGTCATGAAATATCATGTTATGTATATATATATTTTTTTTTTTTCACACGAGATCGACAAAGACACTCAATGTAAGATATTTAGAGCTGAATTAAAAGGGTTATGCATGAAATTGTGAGTTATTTTGAATTTAAATGAGGAATGTGCTTAAATTACTATTTATTTATTATTTATTGATCAAATCTAGTAATTTAAAATAAAAAAAGAACATAAAATCAACAACAAAAAAATGCATTAAAAAATAGAAAAAAAGTATAATTTTAGGGTCCCCATTGCGTCGGGTCATTTTGACCCGTGAGGTAAAGATGTGTTGCAAAGTGCGAGGGAAGGATTTAAAGGGGAAATTAGTTTCTGTTCTTTGTACATTTTTGGGCTCTAAACAACATCAACAGAACATCATGATGTCTCTGTATCTCTCAGGGAGGAGGATGAGTTTTCCGAGCTTCGCTCCGATCTCAGTCACAGCCAGCAGGAGGTTAACGAGGAGGATCAGGACCCCGACCAGGCGTCCGTCTCACTGCCTGAAAACCAGTCCACACTGGTCACTGCGGACATGGGTGAGGAACGAATCTCTGAAACGATCCACAAAAATCTTATTTATTATTACATTTACGAATCCAGTCTCAGAAATTAGAATGGGAAGCAAATCTTCCTGAAATCTTAAACATGAGGGACTTATGAGGGACTGAATCTCACGACAGCCTGTTCAAAACATGTCCATATTACATCCCAACAGCGAAAGAGTGAAATTATAGTTTAACTAGAAAGTAAAGTTCATCCAGACAAACTTTTATGTTGACTTGTCTGAAAGGTGAATTATCATGTTACTAGGATGTCTTGTCAGATTGCTATCATGTTTTAACACATTGCTAGTGTTATAGCATGATGCTAGTATGTTTTAACATGTTGTTGGCATGCTGCTAACATGTTTTAGTGTTTTAGCACATAGCATGTGACTGGTTCTACTGACTCGGTCCGAGTGGGAGTCGAACCGTGGTCTCTGGCTTAGGAGGCAGGGCTCTAACAAGGAGGCTAAAGACCGCAGCCGTAAGCATCAGTCGCTAGAGCACCTCTAAAACACTAGCAATGTGTTAAAACATGTTAGCAACATATTAGCAATTTGGTAAGACATCCTAGTAAAATGGTAATTCATGCTATCAAAGTGTTATACATTCTAACAATGTGATAAAACAGGCTAGCAACATGCTAATTCAAGGTACCAATGTTTTAACACATTTTAGCAAAGTGTTAACACATGTTAGCAACATGCTAAGTCATACTAGCTTAATACTAGCTGTTTTAATACATACTAGCAAAATGTTAAATCATGCTAACAATGTGCTAAAACATGTTAGAAATTTGACAATAATGATAGAGCACTTTGCTAGCATGTTTAGCACTGCTAACATGTTTTAGCACGCTGCTTGCATTTTTTTAAATGCAAAAAGTATTGACATTGTGCATTATTATTGTATGCTGATTAAAATAAAATATTGCAGATTTCTTTCTTTAATACAATAAAAACACAATATTGAAATAAGAATTACTGTTGACAGTATAAACTCCTGCCACATTAAAATGTAATAATTTTGTGCATTATTATTGTAATATGTTTAAAACATAATATTAATATTTTTTACTTTAAATGTGTGGGTGAAACGGTGTTGAGATTGACCCTGATGACAGAGTTGGCACTGGTTTATCACTGTGGACTCATGGGAAATATGTATCTGTGTTACACATACAGTAGACATGAGTGAGACAGCAGTCAGAATCTAAAAGTAATCTCACTCGTCTCCTCCTTTCAACCTGTGCATCTTCACATTGATGCGTTTACCCATAATGCTTCAGTCCTTGTTTCTAAAGGCGGTGATTGTCGTCTTCAGTCTGGCTGCTTTTGTTTTTCCACTTGATCAAGCTGATTCGCTCGACACAAAAGCTTTTAAAGCCCCTCTGCTGTCGTTGTTCGGGGAATCACACTGTCTAATGGCGTTTTATTCATTACCAGTGTATTGTTGGAACATTCCCAGCATGCATCACTCCCGACTGTGAAAGGAAATAATCAGTCTTTATTTGCATGATTAAACCAGCTTTAGATTTATTTCTGTTGAGGATTAATTGATCATGAAAGTTATTTGAATATATGAATGCTTGATTCTGATTGGTTGATGAGAGTTCTAAGGTGTGCAGTTATTTTCAGGGAAACTCACAGCTAAAGTAGTTCCAGCAGGTTTCATATCACTTCACCAAATGATTTTAGTTATTTCAAAGGTCCTTACAGCCTGCAGAACCAAAACCCACAACGACACTGGCCAAGTGTCCCATATAATGGACTTCAATGGGGTCCAACTGGTCCAAATGTGAGTTTCAGTGCAGCTTCAAAGTCTTGACACGATCCAGCCGAGGAATAAGAGTCTCATCTAGACAAACCAGCCGACATTTTATAACAAAACTAAACATTTATAATAATAATAATACCTTTTAATTATAGGCGCCTTTCAAGGCACTCAAGGACACCATACAACATAAAAGTAAATCAGTAAAATACAAAGCTATGCCAAAAGACAGACAAACATACAATGTTGCATAAGTGAAAGAATGCAGTACGTGAAATATTATTAATATGGGAACCAAAAGAAAGCAAACCATAAAAAATAACACCAAGACTTTTCACCTGAGTGGAAATATTAACCGGACAGTTATCATCAATAAGCAGATTAAAGGATCGAGTTCTAGATAAACCAGAAGGGCTTCAGTTTTGCTGGTATTTAGCTTTAAAAAATGGTTGGTCATCCATATATTAACATACTGCAAACATTTAGTGCGCACTGAAGTGGATATGTACAATTATATACTTTTTAACCAACAAATGCTCGTCTTGCACATCCACGACTTCACACATTACGTAATCAGGTTGAAAGGTCACACGGAAAATGTAGGGTAGGGCGAAAAAAAAGTTTATAAATGTTTATTTTTGATTATAAAATGTCGGCTGGTTTGTGTAGATAAGACTCTTATTCCTCGGCTGGGATCGTGTCGAGACTTTGAAGCTGCACTGAAACTCACATTTGGACCTTCAACCCGGTTGCTTTTATGGTTGCTAGGGTTTTACTAGGCGGTTGCTATGGTGTTCTGGGCGGTTTCCAAGGTGTTCTGGGTGGTTGCTAGGGCATTGCTAGGCAGTTGCTAGGCTGTTCTGGGTGGTTGCTATGGTGTTGCTAGGCGGTTACTAAGGTATTCTGGGTGGTTGCTATGGTGTTGCTAGGCGGTTACTAAGGTATTCTGGGTGGTTGCTATGGTGTTACTAGGTGGTTGATAGTTGTCACAGATGGTTACTATTGGAGTTCTTAGCATTTTCTTGGCATGATTTATCACGACCTTCGACCCGTTGGACCCCATTGAAGTCCATTAAATGGAGAAAATGAGGGATGTTTTCCTCAACAAAAACCATAATGTCTTTTCAACTGAAGATAGAAAGACGTGAACATCTTGGATGACGTTGGGGAGAGTAAATTATCAGGAATTATTCATTCTGAAGTGAACTATTCCTTTAAAGACATCGCATCCTAAACACATAGACATTAATATGGAGTTGCTCCCCTCTTTTATTAGTTTTATTTTTAACTAAGCAGTTCTCATGCGTTCAGATGTGTTGTTTACCTCATTCAAAGTTAAAGTTTATGCCATTAAAGTGATGAATCTCCTGTTGGAGTGGATCTGTGATCATCCAGTGTGTTTGTGTGTCATTGCTAATGTACGACGGAATATTAATATTGCTCCGGATCAATGATCTGCTCACGTCAGGGATTGATTCATATGAGCTTTTTCCATTTCGTTTGCTTGTTGTTGTTGTTGGATGAGCAGGTTTGCACAGTGATATTGCTGGTTATAGGCTGTGACTTCATGGAGTTCTCAGGTATGGCTCGTTTCATTTAATTTAATTTAAAATGAAATGTTTAGGAGAAATAAAAACAAGTCACGATTATAGTCCAGTAAGAGTATATAAAGATATACAATAAAGATGTGGATGAGCTCGGATCATTTGAGGAGAAATATTAAGATCTTTGCAGACTTTGGGATCTTGTCAGATCAGTTGGAGACGGTGTTGAGATTTCTTTGAAACTCTATAGAGAAACACCTGAGATTAATGAAGAAATACCTGAGAAGAAGCAGCAAACTTTTTAATTTTGATTTTATTTTACATTTTTTGACAGATTTGACAGTGAAAAAATGTAGATATTGTAGTGATTTTTTTTTATTTTGTGTCATTGTTTCAGTGTAATTATACTGTACTGTAATACTGTACTGTACTCTAATTATACTATACTGTACTGTACTACATGTACTTACTATAGGATTTGTGTTATGAATAGGGTTTGTAATTATGCATAATTTATAGTTATTATTATAGTAACTACATGTAATGTGTAACAAGGAAACACAAGTTTTTCTTTCTTAACACTTTTGTTCATTTGTATTATTGCTGTCATCTTATCTAATTTTAATCCTGTGCTGTTTATTTAATGGGTAATTAAACAAACAGCGTTAATTCCATTAGTTCATTGCTCATTCAGTAATGAGCAATTCATTTGTTACAATATTTACTAATGTTAGATAATAGAAATTGTTAGTTCATGTCAGCTCAGGTCTATTAAGTAATATTAACATACAACTTTTGATTGTAATTATGTATTGGTGAATGTTGAAATTAATATCAACATCAACTAAGATTAAAAGTGCATTAGATGTGTTTTTATGGTTAGTTCATGTTAACTACTTATTATAAAGTGCTACAATGTAATGTTTTTGTATAGTTTTCTCTAATTTTACTTTGCATTTTCATCCAGAGTGACTTACATTGCATTCAAGGTTTACATTTGATCAGCTCTTGATTGGGAATTGAACCCATGACCTTGGCGTTGCAAGTGCCATGATCTACTGATTGAGTTAGAGGAAGGATTTATTCACTTTCCTGTTATTTTTCAGCATTTATTGTGCTTCATAAATAAATGACTCAACTAAGCGAGGATGCGATAAATACGGAAAAATTAATTTGATCAGCTCTTGCTTGGGAATCGAACCCATGACCTGACCTTTGAGTTGTTCAGCATTTACTGTGCTTCATAAAAAAGGATGCGAGTGCAGTTTCATGTTATAAACACGGAGAAAGCCCAAGTCATCTGACCAATCAGAGCAGAGCAGCTCTCAGAGAGGCGGGGTTTAGAGAGACTGAATCTTTGATGGAAGCGTTTCAGACACTGAGAGAAAAGAGCTGATGCTGCAGTGGATATTATAAGTGTTTCATGTTATAAATACAGAGAAAGCCCCAATAATGTTCTGGTTGGACACTGAATGTGCGTGTTTTCTCTGTATTTATAACATGAAACTGCACTTGCATCCTAGTTTGGTTGATTTATTTATGTGTAAATGATGTGTGTTTGGACAGATAACTGCAGTGACCTGAACTCTGAGCTCCAGCGGGTTCTGACGGGTCTGGAGAGTGTGTTGTGTGGCCGTAAGAAGAGCACGTGTAGCCTGTCTGTGGCTGAGGTGGACCGGCACATCGAACAGCTGACCACCGCCAGCGAACACTGTGATCTCGCCATCAAGGTACAGACCAGTCTCTCTCTCGTATCAACACTGAAGTGACTTAAACTGAAGTGACTTAAACTGCAGTTCATCGACTGGCCACTAGAGACTGGCTGCAGAAGAGACTCAATCCCATAGACCTCCATGTTAAAGGTGTCCTATAATGCCCTTTTCACAAGATATAAAATAAGTCTCTGATGTCCCCAGAGTGAGTTTTAGTTCAAAATACCCCACAGATATTTTTATATAGCATGTTAAAATTGTCACTTTTTGAGGGTGAGCAAAAACGCACCGTTTTTGTGTCTGTCCCTTTAAATGCAAATGAGCTGCTGCTCCCGGCACAGGGGGCGGAGCTTCAAGAACGTGTGTGTGTGTGTGTGTGTGTGTTAGCAGCTTCGATTACCACATACACACACTCAACATTTCAAAAACGTTTAGCCTTTAATGTTCTAAACGGAGTCAGACAAAGATGGAGACACTCAAGAAGTGACAACATGTAGAAGCAACAGGACATTTTAGGGCTAGGTGATATGACCAAAATCTCATATCACCATAATACTATATATCATGATATAGTACCTAAGGTAAAACCAAGTCATTCTCTTGAATCTAACACTGAAGTGACTAAAACTGCAGTTCATGGACTGGCCACTAGAGACCGGCTGCAGAAGAGACTCAATCCCATAAACCCCCATGTTAAAATGGCCAACTTTACAGCAGAAAAACACATGTTTACTGCCTGGTGCAAAAAGTGGTTTTGGTCTATATAGTTAATCTTGCCCTTCATGATGACTGTGAGGGGCGTGATTTTTTTTTTTTAATAAATCATCCGTTTAAATTATATTAAGCCTTAAAGTTCTGCATAATTAAGAGCGTGGCCACTTGAGTGACAGGTGGATTGTCGCTGATGTCACTACTAGCTGTTTGTCTGCTGTCTGTTAGCATCACGTCACCTCAGCTAATCCGCCTCGCTGCACATTTTAATTTATCCGGGAGTGATGCGCTGCCAAGATGGCGACGACCGGCTCCGCCCATTTTGGGCTTCAAAAACGCTCTTCAGAAACATACACTCATTGTGTGTGAGATGAGATGCTTTCTAGTTTTGCATATAAAATATGCATGAGAAAGTGTGTGTGTTTGTGTGTAGACGGTGGAGGAGATCGAGGGAGCTCTGGGCCGGGACTTCTACCCCAGTGTGTGTGAGGAGCGTGTGCGCTGGGAGAAGGAGCTGGCCGGCCTGCGGGAGGAGAACGAGAGTCTGACGGCAATGCTGTGCCGGAAAGAAGAAGATCTCAACCGAACCAAAGCCACCATGAGCTCCATCCGAGAGGAGCGGGACCGTCTGCGCAGACGCGTGAGTCACACGCACGCACGCACGCACACACACACACACGCACACACACACACACACACACACTCTCACACACACACACGCCACCATGAGCTCCATCCGAGAGGAGCGGGACCGTCTGCGCAGACGAGTGAGTCACACACACACACACACACACACACACACACACACACACACGCACACACACACACACACACACACACACTCTCACACACACACACACACACACACACACACACACACACACACACACACACACACACACACACATGTATATATTTAAGAAAAATATGTTATATATACATCAAATATTTCTTAAATAAAGAAACACAGATGTGGCTCGTGCTCGAGTCCCTCAGCCCTTAACCAAAACATCCATATTTAACTCAGCGGATCAATGCGGTCAGTGCTGTAATGGACAGCAGTGTGTGTGTGTGTGTGTGTGTGTGACTCAGAGGGATGACGACAGCATTAGAGCAGAACACACACACACACACACACAGCGGCTATAATCAAACAAACCACCCACTCCAGTAATTACGGTCTGCGTGTCGTGACTCAAACGTCTGTGTGTTTAAATATAGCTGAGCTTCAGCTCCAGATCCTGATGGATCGATTCACTCCGGCCTCTCGGATCACTCACTCACACACACCCCCACACACACACACACACACACACACACACACACACACACACTCCTCTCGGATCACTCTCAGGAAACTGCTCTGCAAAACTCAGCTTGATCGATCAGTCTCCTGCTTTTAGACGCAGTCCGTAATCGAATCTGCCAGTCTGAGGCCGGTTACACACACACACACACACACACACACACTAACATGATTAACCCTGAAACACAGACTGAAAAAGGCCAAAGGCTTTTATAGAAGCAGCAGCCGGGTCTCACACACACACACACACCCACACACACTCACACACACATACAATCACACACACACTCACTCACTCACTCACTCACACATACACACACACTCACTCACTCACTCACTCACACATACACACACGGCCACTCACTCATATGGTGTGTGTAACCGGCTTCAGACCGGCAGATTCGATCACACACACACGCACGCACACACTCACACATACAATCACTGACACACACACACTCACTGACACACACAAACACACACTCACTGACACACACAAACACACACACAGACTCACTCACACACACTTACTCTCACACACAAACGCACTCACACACTCACTCAAACACGCACTCACACATACAATCACTGACACACACACACTCACTGACACACACAAACAAACACACGCACTCACACATACAATTACTGACACACACAAACAAACACACACACACACACACACACTCACTCATGGGCATTCACTCATACGGTGTGTGTGTAACTGGCCTCAGACCGGCAGATTCGATCTCACACACACACACACACACACACACACACACACACACACACACACACACACACACACACACACACACACACACACACACTGACACACACACACACACGCACACACACACACACACACACACACACACACGGGCCTCCGCTTCAGCCCTGATGAAGTCTGTCCTGTGCTCGACTGGCCGTCAGTGTTTCTGCATCTCAGTTTTATTCTGATAAACATTTTCCTTTTTGATTAGATTAGATTTTTCTTCATATATTGCTGTGATTTAGAGAAAGAGTTCGCTCTCATTTCAAATGTGTCTGATTCAGTTAAACGAACCAGAGCTGCTCAGAGTCGTGTGTGTGTGTGTGTGTGTGTTTGAGGAGCATCCGTTCGGGATTCAGTCCTTTATTTGTCCTTTAGCAGTAGGAGAAGCTTTATTTGCCCAGAAAAATTCTCTCTCACACACACACTCTCTCTGTCTCTCTCTCTAACACACACACACACACACACACACACACACACACACACACACTCACACACACACACTCACACACTCTCTCTCTCTCTCTCTCTCTCTCTCTCTCTCTCTCTCTCTCTAACACACACACCCACACACAAACACACTCTCTCTCTCTCTCTCTCTCTCTCTCTCTAACACACACACCCACACACAAACACTCTCTCTCTCTCTCTCTCTCTCTCTCTCTCTCTAACACACACACACACACTCTGTGATCATCTCGGCTTCTGCTGCCTCTAATAGAGACTGGACTAAAGCCACATGACTATGGATGCTAAACCGATCTGCAGATCTAGATTTAGCAGAAGAGCTTCTCCCTGAACTCAGTGTTGGACATCTCTCTGTCTCCCAGTCCAGTCCAGTCTCCTTCACACACACACACACACACACACACACACACACACACACACACACACACACACACACACACACACACACACACTCTCTGTCTCTCTCTCTAACACACACACACACACACACACACACACACACACACTCTCTGTCTCCTTCTCACACACACACACACACACACACACACACACACTCTCTGTCTCTCTCTCTCACACACACACACACACACACACACACACACACACACACACACACACACTCTCTGTGATCATCTCAGCTTCATCTGTGATCATCTGTGTATAAGATGTCCAGTCTCCTTCATTTATACAGCGCTTTTATCAATATAGAGTGTTTCACAGCAGCTTTACAGTGATAACAGGAGATTACAGTAACAGAGAGTGTTTAGGCTTTACAGCAGATCTAGAATAAAGTTATTGTCCAGATAAAGTTAGTTTTGATTGATTCACTTCCGTTGTACAGATTATTAGATATTAACGGCCGCTAACACACACCGCTCTCACAGAAAACCCTTAATGTTCTCCATCCGCTCATCCGCACATCAAATATTTGAAAAGCGTTATCATCTCTGTGTAAACTTCAAAAACGCAAACCTATGACAAACCTGCGCATCACATGTTCAGTCTATAGATATGCACGTTTGATTATATATGTGTGTGCGCAGGCGTGTGTCCTTCTCTACAAATGACTTGTCTGGGCCTTGTCTATTCCTCATCCCAATGTTGTGTGTCCCTGAAGGTCCGAGAGCTGCAGACGCGTGTCCAGAGCGCTCAGCCCAGTGGTGTGTGTAGTCCCGGACGCCTGACCCCAGCGGGACGTCCCATCAACCCCAGCACAGGAGAGCTCAGCACCAGCAGCAGCAGCAACGACATCCCCGTCGCCAGAGTAAACACTGTCTTCATCCAGAGCACGACAGCCACTGCAGATTTTAGTTTATTGTTTAACATTTAATTTAATTATTTATTTTTTTTGTCATTTTATTTATTTAGGTTAAGCGAAAAGTAATGCATATCTGCTTGTTACATTTTACTTTATTGAATTTTTTTGTTTATTTTTTATTTTTTCCATTTTATTTTATTTAGGTTAAGTGCCTTGATCAAGAACATTACAGCGATGGTAGATTTTATTTTATCATTTAATATATTTATTTAATTATTATTATTATTTTTTATATATATTTTATTTTTTTATTTAGGTTAAGTTTCTTGATCAAGAGCAAAATAGTGATAGTAGATTTTATTTTATTTCATTATTAAGTTGGCTTGGAAAAGCCAACATACTGATATTGTACTTAAGCTTATTATTATTATTCTTAGCCAAAATTTCTCCACGCTACTCCTCCTAAACTGTTCAAGCTACAACCACTAAGCTCAGACTAAACCTTCAAACTGTTCTGACTCGAGTTGCTATATCTATTTAGACTGATCAGACTTGCTGTTTTCCTAAAATTGCTGATAAAAACTTGGAAAAATCCCATAGACTTTCATTGCGGAATGTTCAAATTGAGCCAAGACTATTCAAACTTCAACTGTATAAATTCAAATGTTGACAGTTGGAGAGGCTCATTAGACTCCATTAGCTGCCGCTCTATGTACTATTTCTAATCAATCAAGACTCATTTAAGCTTCCATTCTATCTAATATTTCTAAACTGAAAACCTTCAAACTTCTACAAACTTTTAAAACTACTAAACTAAAACTTAAACTTAAACTAATTAAAACTAAAAACTTCAAGCTTTAAAAAATTCTTCAAACTTTCTGGCAAGGCTTTTTTCATGCCAATGTTTGTCTACAAACTTTTTCATCTAGTTTTGTTTTATTCCTTTATTTATTCCTTTATTTTTATTTATTTAGGTTAAGTGTCTTGATCAAGAGCATAACAATGATTTTAACATTTTATTGTATTATTTTATTTAAAGCTCCAGTCCGTAAAAATGATCCAAAATAATTTTTGAGCAAGTACATGACCAGCCAGTGTTCAGAACTCTCTGCTTGCCGTAGATTCAGAACGGTGAGCTTGTAATAATGTCTTTAACTCCAGTGGTACTAGTGGATTTGCGTCATTCCGTCACATCTGTCCACAGTTCTCTTGGCTAGTCGGCTATGAGTGTGAGGATGCTGGAGATTTATAGCCTTTTCTCACAGCACTTGATATAATTAAACTTATCAATTTGATGGCGGATCCAGAAAGGTTCAAACGACGATCACCAGCTGGAGATTCACCCGCTGTAAAACGCTAAAGACTTCGGACTTCGGAGCGGCCACAGGAAAAAAAGAGACTGACACCGGCCCATGCGAACACAAGGATAATATCGGAAAGGCATTAAATGTCATGCAATGCTGATGTTGACATTAACAATTTGAGAACAAAGTATAATTTGCACGGTTTGACGTGATATGATGAGCGATCGTTAGATTTAATAAGCGTGATTTACTGCAATGCTTTTTCCCCTTATGTTGGTCATACTTCCAAAATTCTCCTCAAAACACTGGATTCATCCGCGCTGTGCCGTGCCGAGACACAACGCACGTAAAGTTGATAATTCTGCGAATAACTGCAATTGCAGATTTCAAACAGAGATGGCGACAAAGAGGAAAAACTACAGACTGCAGCTTTAATAAATTTTTTTTAATTTTTTTTTTTATGTTAACAAACACATTTTAGTTACCAGCCCAGATCTTTAAAAGAATAGTTTCTACACACCTAAATAGTTTGTGACGCATACCTGTAAAAATAGTCATACAGGTTTAGAATGACATGAAATGACAGGTAAATTATGGCAGAACGATGATTTGAATGTGTTTGTTTGTTGCAGGTGGCAGAGCGAGTGAAGCTTTCTAAGACTCGATCAGAGTCACTACCAGCGGAGAGATCCATCCTGGGCTCTGAGATCAGCAGCATCGGGGTGAGTGGGAGAGAGAGAGAGAGAGAGGGAGGGAGGGAGGGAGGGAGGGAGGGAGGGAGGGAGGGAGGGAGAGAGGGAGGGAGGGAGAGAGGGAGGGAGGGAGGGAGAGAGAGAGGGAGGGAGAGAGGGAGAGAGACTTGACTTTTAAGCTTCTTTTATTTAGACACTTATAAAAAACAATATATATTATATTACACAAGAAGCATTAAAAAAAAGTCCTACCTACACATACATAAATAGGTTAATTGCTCACATTACAATTAATTTCAATTCATAACATTATATCATAACCTCTCTCTTCACTTGGTTGACATAAAATACCTTTAGTACCCCACAAAGAAAAAAAAGAGTCAGTATCATTTACGAATTCATAAAACTTGTTCTCCAAAATTAACCTACTTTTTTACCAAAGCCTTAAACATATGTAAAGGATCAATTCCTCCATTAAGAAGTGTTTTATTCTTCCTTGTCAGCCAAATTGCCATTTTAGCCTTACCAAACAAGAAATTGATCAAAACTGTTTGTGTCCTGTTTGAGGCACTATATTTTGGTCCAAAAACAAAAAGACCATTTGTAAAGTGAAAACCAAATCTATGACTCAATTCTCCTAATACACCAAACATGTCTTTTAGCCTTGAACAACCAATAAAAATATGAAAAACAGTTTCTGAAATTCCACAAAAAGAACAGAGGGGAAGGGAGAGAGAGAGAGAGAGAGAGAGACAGGCAGACAGACAGACAGACAGACAGACAGACAGACAGGTCACCTTCTCCTCTTCTGTCTCTCTCTCTCTGGCTCTAGTGTTAATAATCAGAGCCAAAGCGTTTAATATTCCATTATTCTGTTCTTGGACATGTGCCAAAAACAGCGTGATCATCCAACAGCCAAACACGTTCAGACGATGTGATGATGATGATGATGATGATGATGATATGATATGATATCAGTGTAGATTCTGCATCAGAGAAACGACACACAATGCGACACCATCTTGAAGCTGATGGATAGATAGGCATTTTTTGTGTGTAATTCAGCATCCAGATGAGGCAGGAACGAAGAGCAGTCGCTGTTATTCCGTTGTGATAATGTCATCACCGTTGGCTACATTTGAATGTTACAATGTTACAGTCAGTGGGAGAATTTCTGACTTTAATCTTGAAGGTGAAGTGTGTGACTGTGTAGATATTTAATTTAGTTTATAAATTTAGTTTATTAAGGTTAAGTGTCTTGATCAAGAGTATAGTAGTGATAGTAGACTGTATTGTATTATTTTTATATGAGAATTAACACATAATCTGACACACACTTCACATGCAGCAATGATGATGTCATCACCGTTGGTTACATGTTGAATGTTACAATGTAACTCTCAGATCAGTCATCTATTGCCAGCCTGACGAAGGGAGACGAATAGAATGCAGCAAATTAATTTCAGTGCGGTGCTGAAGAGTTTGATGGAGCGTAACACCAGTGTTGATCTGTGTGTTATTTCTCTGTCTCTCTGCAGGTCTCCAGTAATGTGGCAGAACATTTGGCTCATTCCCTTCAGGATTGCTCCAACATCCAGGAGATCTTCCAGACGCTGTACTCGCACGGATCCGCCATCTCCGAGAGTAAGATCCGAGAGTTCGAAGTGGAGACGGAGAGGCTCAACAGGTCAGAGAAAACACACACAACCTGTTGAAGCTCAAACAAGAGTTGCGGTTAGATGAGATCTGCAGATGTTGAACTATCTGATACTTGTTATAAATTTAAAGTTTCAATTCCGCTTATCGATTCTTTTGTGAGCATTTCAGTATGACTTTAAACAATTCAAGCGCGAGACAACTCTGTTTTCTGTTCTCATGTGTATATGTGTGTGTTGGATCAAGTATTCGATTGCAGAGTTGGAATCGATTTTCACATTGGAATGTGTTTCTCAATGTTTGTGTGCCTCAGTCGCATCGAGCACCTGAAGTCTCAGAATGACCTGTTGACCATCACACTAGAGGAGTGTAAGAGTAACGCGGAGCGCATGAGTATGCTGGTGGGCAAATATGAGTCCAACGCCACCGCGCTCAGACTGGCCCTGCAGTACAGGTACAAACACACACATACACACTCCCACTCTCACTCACACACACTCCGATACTGTAAATATAGTTTACATACGCAATATTTAAAAAAAAATGTATTAGGGTATTTGCAGTGGTGATTGATCCAACACACCCAATACAGAAGCTCTAGTATCGGGTGTGTTGGAACAGAAGCTCTAGTATTGGGTGTGTTGGAACAGAAGCTCTAGTATTGGGTGTGTTGGAACAGAAGCTCTAGTATTGGGTGTGTTGGAACAGAAGCTCTAGTATCGGGTGTGTTAGATCAGAAGCTCTAGTATTGGGTGTGTTAGATCAGAAGCTCTAGTATTGGGTGTGTGTTAGATCAGAAGCTCTAGTATTGGGTGTGTTAGATCAGAAGCTCTAGTATTGTCAAGTCAAGTCAAGTTTATTTGTATAGCGCTTTTCACAATACAGATTGTATCAAAGCAGATTGACAGTATTAAATTAAAATAATACAACAAAGTTTGTTTCAAGAGGAATTTATTGATTGATAAAATTAAATTAAATATCCCCAAAATATCCCCAACTGAGCAAGCCAAAGGCAACAGTGGCAAGGAACCGAAAAACTTCATCAAGTGACCTAATGGTGTCCTAAAACTCCATCAGGTGACCTAATGGAGAAAAAAAAACCTTGGGAGAACCCAGGCTCAGTCGGGGGCCAGTTCTCCTCTGGCATTTATGAGCTAGAGGCCGGATTGTAGTTTGAACTGTAGGATTATATGAATGCCTGGCTGAAGAGATGCGACTTTAATCTAGTTTTAAACTGGGAGAGCGAGTCTGAGCAACGAACAGTATCAGGAAGACTATTCCAGAGTTTTGGAGCCAAATGTGAGAATGCTCTCCCTCCTTTGGTGGTTCTGGATATCCTAGGTATGACCAAAAGCCTTGAATTTAGTGATCTTAAAGAGCGCGATGGATTATAGGGTGATAAAAGATCCGTTAAATAGACTGGAGCTAAGCCGTTTAGGGCTTTATAGGTCAGTAGCAATACCTTGTAATTAATACGGAACTTTATAGGTAACCAATGCAGTGATGATAAAATCGGTGTTATATGATCATATTTTCTTGATCTAGTAAGAACTCTAGCGGCGGCATTTTGGACTAACTGTAGCTTGTTTATTGAGGATGCAGGACAACCAGCTAATAAAGCATTACAGTAATCCAGTCTCGAGGTCATGAATGCATGAACTAACTTTTCTGCATCAGAAACTGATAGCATATTACGTAGCTTAGCAATGTTTCTAAGGTGGAAAAATGCTGTTTTTGTAACATATGAAATATGATTTTCAAAAGACAGGTTGCAATCGAGTATGACACCCAGGTCTTTTACTGTAGAGGATAAAGTAACAGGACATCCTATGATGTTAAAGTTGTATTGTGCAAGGTTTTGTGGGCGGTTTTTTGAACCGATAAGTATTACCTCTGTCTTGTCTGGATTTAATAAAAGAAAATTACGGGTCATCCAATCTTTTATATCTTTAACACACTCTGTCAATTTGGAAAATTTTGCGTTTTCATCCGGCCGTGATGAAATATATATTTGAGTGTCATCAGCATAACAGAATTTTGTGTGTGTGTTAGATCAGAAGCTCTAGTATTGGGTGTGTTAGATCAGAAGCTCTAGTATTGGGTGTGTGTTAGATCAGAAGCTCTAGTATTGGGTGTGTTAGATCAGAAGCTCTAGTATTGGGTGTGTGTTAGATCAGAAGCTCTAGTATTGGGTGTGTTAGATCAGAAGCTCTAGTATTGGGTGTGTTAGATCAGAAGCTCTAGTATTGGGTGTGTGTTAGATCAGAAGCTCTAGTATTGGGTGTGTTAGATCAGAAGCTCTAGTATTGGGTGTGTGTTAGATCAGAAGCTCTAGTATTGGGTGTGTTAGATCAGAAGCTCTAGTATTGGGTGTGTGTTGGATCAGAAGCTCTAGTATTGGGTGTGTTAGATCAGAAGCTCTAGTATTGGGTGTGTGTTGGATCAGAAGCTCTAGTATTGGGTGTGTTAGATCAGAAGCTCTAGTATTGGGTGTGTGTTAGATCAGAAGCTCTAGTATTGGGTGTGTTAGATCAGAAGCTCTAGTATTGGGTGTGGTAAAATGGTAAATGGTAAATGGACTGCATTTATATAGCGCTTTCATAGACCTATGGCCACCAAAGCGCTTTACATAGCCTCACATTCACCCATTCACTCACTCATCCACACACCGACGGCGGTGTCAGCCATGCAAGGCGCCATCCAGCTCGTCGGGAGCAGCTGGGGTTAGGTGTCTTGCTCATGGACACCTCGACACTTGGTCAGGTGGAACCGGGGATTGAACCACCAACCTTTCGGTTTGTAGACAACCTACATGAACCACTGAGCCACTGCCGCCCACTGCTGCCGGGTGTGTTGGAACGGAAGCTCTAGTATTGGGTTGTGTGTTAGATCAGAAGCTCTAGTATTGGGTGTGTTAGATCAGAAGCTCTAGTATTGGGTGTGTTAGATCAGAAGCTCTAGTATTGGGTGTGTTGGAACGGAAGCTCTAGTATTGGGTTGTGTGTTGGATCGGAAGCTCTAGTATTGGGTGTGTTGGAACAGAAGCTCTAGTATTGGGTGTGTTGGATCGGAAGCTCTAGTATTGGGTTGTGTGTTGGATCGGAAGCTCTAGTATTGGGTGTGTTGGAACAGAAGCTCTAGTATTGGGTGTGTTGGAACAGAAGCTCTAGTATTGGGTGTGTTGGAACAGAAGCTCTAGTATTGGGTGTGTTGGAACAGAAGCTCTAGTATCGGGTGTGTTAGATCAGAAGCTCTAGTATTGGGTGTGTGTTGGATCAGAAGCTCTAGTATTGGGTGTGTTAGATCAGAAGCTCTAGTATTGGGTGTGTGTTAGATCAGAAGCTCTAGTATTGGGTGTGTTAGATCAGAAGCTCTAGTATTGGGTGTGTGTTGGATCAGAAGCTCTAGTATTGGGTGTGTTAGATCAGAAGCTCTAGTATTGGGTGTGTTGGAACGGAAGCTCTAGTATTGGGTTGTGTGTTGGATCGGAAGCTCTAGTATTGGGTGTGTTGGAACAGAAGCTCTAGTATTGGGTGTGTTGGATCGGAAGCTCTAGTATTGGGTGTGTTGGAACAGAAGCTCTAGTATTGGGTGTGTTGGATCGGAAGCTCTAGTATTGGGTTGTGTGTTGGATCGGAAGCTCTAGTATTGGGTGTGTTGGAACAGAAGCTCTAGTATTGGGTGTGTTGGAACGGAAGCTCTAGTATTGGGTTGTGTGTTGGATCGGAAGCTCTAGTATTGGGTGTGTTGGAACAGAAGCTCTAGTATTGGGTGTGTTGGATCGGAAGCTCTAGTATTGGGTGTGTTGGATCGGAAGCTCTAGTATTGGGTGTGTTGGAACGGAAGCTCTAGTATTGGGTGTGTTGGAACAGAAGCTCTAGTATTGGGTGTGTTGGATCGGAAGCTCTAGTATTGGGTGTGTTGGATCGGAAGCTCTAGTATTGGGTGTGTTGGATCGGAAGCTCTAGTATTGGGTGTGTTGGAACGGAAGCTCTAGTATTGGGTGTGTTGGAACGGAGTATTGGGTGTGTTGGATCGGAAGCTCTAGTATTGGGTGTGTTGGAACGGAAGCTCTAGTATTGGGTGTGTTGGAACGGAGTATTGGGTGTGTTGGATCGGAAGCTCTAGTATTGGGTGTGTTGGATCAGAAGCTCTAGTATTGGGTGTGTTGGAACGGAGTATTGGGTGTGTTGGATCGGAAGCTCTAGTATTGGGTGTGTTGGATCGGAAGCTCTAGTATTGGGTGTGTTGGATCGGAAGCTCTAGTATTGGGTGTGTTGGATCGGAAGCTCTAGTATTGGGTGTGTTGGATCGGAAGCTCTAGTATTGGGTGTGTTGGAACGGAAGCTCTAGTATTGAGTGTGTTGGAACGGAAGCTCTAGTATTGGGTGTGTTGGATCAGAAGCTCTAGTATTGGGTGTGTTGGATCGGAAGCTCTAGTATTGAGTGTGTTGGATCGGAAGCTCTAGTATTGGGTGTGTTGGATCGGAAGCTCTAGTATTGGGTGTGTTGGAACGGAAGCTCTAGTATTGAGTGTGTTGGAACGGAAGCTCTAGTATTGAGTGTGTTGGAACGGAAGCTCTAGTATTGGGTGTGTTGGATCAGAAGCTCTAGTATTGGGTGTGTTGGATCGGAAGCTCTAGTATTGGGTGTGTTGGATTGGAAGCTCTAGTATTGGGTGTGTTGGAACAGAAGCTCTAGTATTGAGTGTGTTGGAACGGAAGCTCTAGTATTGAGTGTGTTGGATCGGAAGCTCTAGTATTGGGTGTGTGTTGGATCAGAAGCTCTAGTATTGGGTGTGTTGGAACAGAAGCTCTAGTATTGAGTGTGTTGGAACGGAAGCTCTAGTATTGAGTGTGTTGGAACGGAAGCTCTAGTATTGGGTGTGTTGGATCAGAAGCTCTAGTATTGGGTGTGTTGGATCGGAAGCTCTAGTATTGGGTGTGTTGGATTGGAAGCTCTAGTATTGGGTGTGTTGGATCGGAAGCTCTAGTATTGGGTGTGTTGGATTGGAAGCTCTAGTATTGGGTGTGTTGGAACAGAAGCTCTAGTATTGAGTGTGTTGGAACGGAAGCTCTAGTATTGAGTGTGTTGGAACGGAAGCTCTAGTATTGGGTGTGTTGGATCAGAAGCTCTAGTATTGGGTGTGTTGGATCGGAAGCTCTAGTATTGGGTGTGTTGGATTGGAAGCTCTAGTATTGGGTGTGTTGGATCGGAAGCTCTAGTATTGGGTGTGTTGGATCGGAAGCTCTAGTATTGGGTGTGTTGGATCGGAAGCTCTAGTATTGGGTGTGTTGGATTGGAAGCTCTAGTATTGGGTGTGTTGGAACAGAAGCTCTAGTATTGAGTGTGTTGGAACGGAAGCTCTAGTATTGAGTGTGTTGGAACGGAAGCTCTAGTATTGGGTGTGTTGGATCAGAAGCTCTAGTATTGGGTGTGTTGGATCGGAAGCTCTAGTATTGGGTGTGTTGGATTGGAAGCTCTAGTATTGGGTGTGTTGGAACAGAAGCTCTAGTATTGAGTGTGTTGGAACGGAAGCTCTAGTATTGAGTGTGTTGGAACGGAAGCTCTAGTATTGAGTGTGTTGGAACGGAAGCTCTAGTATTGAGTGTGTTGGAACGGAAGCTCTAGTATTGGGTGTGTTGGATCAGAAGCTCTAGTATTGGGTGTGTTGGATCGGAAGCTCTAGTATTGAGTGTGTTGGATCGGAAGCTCTAGTATTGGGTGTGTTGGATCGGAAGCTCTAGTATTGGGTGTGTTGGAACGGAAGCTCTAGTATTGAGTGTGTTGGAACGGAAGCTCTAGTATTGAGTGTGTTGGAACGGAAGCTCTAGTATTGGGTGTGTTGGATCAGAAGCTCTAGTATTGGGTGTGTTGGATCGGAAGCTCTAGTATTGGGTGTGTTGGATTGGAAGCTCTAGTATTGGGTGTGTTGGAACAGAAGCTCTAGTATTGAGTGTGTTGGAACGGAAGCTCTAGTATTGAGTGTGTTGGATCGGAAGCTCTAGTATTGGGTGTGTGTTGGATCAGATGTGTGTGTCTGAGTTTTGCAGCAGGAGGTCGAGGGTTTGATTGAGTTTCGTCCCCAGTGACGGTGATGTCATCTGAGCGCTGAGACTGACTGTCATTACATTCAAACCCTCGTAAAGACGGAGACGGCGCCGAGAGCATTAAACACCACGATTAATCACGCTGACGGCTCTCAGAACACACACACACACTTGAGCAGATCAACGCAATAAAACATGGTCATGTGATCATGGATGCATTTCACTGCTTCTCTTATTTACAAAAGCAGAGAAATAACTGCAGGGAAAGCCAGCGTGAAACAGCTCAATCTCTATATAGCGGTGACTGGAAAACAGTTATTTGTCGTCTTTAGTAAATACCTTAATATAATTTAAAACTCAGTAACTTCACACAGTCAAACTCAGGTGAACTGTTTAACCCAGGTGTGTGGGTTAGTTCTGGTTTATTTGGTTGGATTATAATCTGAGGCCGAGGAAACAAACGCATTCCAGCGGAGCTTCACGCCTGGGCCTGTTTGTTGCTTTTGTCTCCCGTTAAATATTTTCCACGGCGTTTCAGGACCTGATGAAGGATCTGCGGTGGCCTCCACATTCCTGCAGGTGTGTGTTTTCATGACCGTGTGTGTGTGTGTGTTACAGCGAGCAGTGTATCGAGGCGTACGAGCTGCTGCTGGCGCTGGCTGAGAGTGAACAGGGTCTGGTTTTGGGTCAGTTCAGAGCCGCTGGAGTCAGTGCTGTGGGTAAGAGAACACACACTCACACTCACACACTCTCACTCACACACACATACACACACACACACACACACACTCTCACACTCTCTCACACACACATACACACACACACACACACACACACACTCTCACACTCTCTCACACACACATACACACACACACACACACACTCTCACACTCTCTCACACACACACTTACTAATCAAAGGAAGACAGGAGCGAATAGTGGAAATGTCCATAAAAGTCACAAAATTATGGAAGAATAAATTGAACTGGAAAATTAAATTTATTCTTCCATAATTTTGTGACTTCTATACGTTTTCGCTGAGCTTTGTTTAATTTTTGTGACACGCTCCAGAAAACCGTTCACAGAGACCGAGACGGCAGAAAGCAAATAAAAAAAAAAATATATATATATATTTTTTACAAAAGCACAAGTTTTGTTTTGCTTGTAAGTGGACACATAAAAATAGACCCTTTACGTAAACACACACACACACACACATGCACACACTCATACACACACTCAGTCACACACACACACCCTCACACTCTCTCTCACACACACACACACACACACACACACACACACACACACACACACACACATACAACCATAAATTATGTATTTTAAGTTCGGTTTTGCTGCTATGTGAAAAAAATCCACCAAAACACGCTGGCGCAGTCGTCGACCCCAAAGGGTTAATAAATGTAATCAATATAACAATTCCTGTAGAAATAAATCTAACTTGACTTCCTCCTCAGCGTCATTTAAAATCCCCGTTCTCGGACGCTTCATTAACTGATTATGAGTTATTGGTACATGATTGTGTTCAGTGTTTCCGTGTGTGTGTGTGTGTGTGTGTGTGTGTGTGACGCAGGAGAGCTGGCGGGTGAAGAGAGCATCACTCAGATCCTGAAGAAAACTCACGACTGCAGAAAGACGGCGGAGAACGCGGCGAAAGACCTGCTGGCACGCCTGGACGGGTGTGTGTTCGCGGTGAGCGGATCATGTGTTCAACCCTGGGAGAGTCTCTCGTCCAACAGCCACACCAGGTGTGTGTGTGTGTGTGTGTGTGTGTGTGTGTGTGTGTGTGTGTGTGTGTGCCCCTGTGTGTGTGTGGTGAGCGGATCATGTGTTCAACCCTGGGAGAGTCTCTCGTCCAACAGCCACACCAGGTGTGTGTGTGTGTGTGTGTGTGTGTGTGTGTGTGTGCCCCTGTGTGTGTGTGGTGAGCGGATCATGTGTTCAACCCTGGGAGAGTCTCTCGTCCAACAGCCACACCAGGTGTGTGTGTGTGTGTGTGTGTGTGTGTGTGTGTGCGCCTGTGTGTGTGTGGTGAGCGGATCATGTGTTCAACCCTGGGAGAGTCTCTCGTCCAACAGCCACACCAGGTGTGTGTGTGTGTGTGTGTGTGTGTGTGTGTGTGTGTGTGCATGTGTGTGTGTGCCCCTGTGTGTGTGTGGTGAGCGGATCATGTGTTCAACCCTGGGAGAGTCTCTCGTCCAACAGCCACACCAGGTGTGTGTGTGTGTGTGTGTGTGTGTGTGTGTGTGTGTGTGCACGTGTGGGAGAGTCTCTAGGCGCAGGTCCTTCATCTGATCTGGATACGGCCCGGATCCGGCTGACTACATCATCGTGTTTTTAGAGTAATTTTTAATAATTATACAGAAACACTCCTGACACACACACACACACACACTCACACTCACTCACTGTCAGTCATTATAAACTCTGACCTGCACGTCTCATTTGCTCCTCATGGATCTCAACCAGAACACAGCAGATATTCATAATCATCGAAACAAGACAATATTACTGTGATAAAACATTGAAACCTGAAAACAGTGATATCATAATCCTCAACACTCAGATTCAGCTGGTTTAACTGGACTGGTGTTTGGCAGAAAACACAGCAGATCCAGATCAGAGACGCTCTGGATGAAGAACTGAATGCAGGATAAAGGGGAAAAATCAATGTGTGGCTATTATTGGAGAAGCTGCAGTGAGTGTGAAATCCCATCCGTTCCCTGCAGGACAACAGGAGAAGAAGATGATGAAGGAAAAACATCGGATCGGAAACACACTCTCACACACACACACACACACACACACACACACACACACACACACACACACACACACACACACACACACACACACACACACACACACACACAGCCTCCGGAAAAACATGCGGATCAGAAACACACTCAGTGTGTGTGTGTGTGTGTGTGTGTGTGTGTGTGTGTGTGTGTGTAAGTGAGTGTGTAGTGAGTGAGTTTGGTAAAATGTCCCATAAAGTAGGCAATATCTGAAATGCTTTTTGGTCCCCATGCTGTTTTCTGAAAATGTAAAAAAAACACGAAGTTTTCTGTAATGGTAGGAAGGGTTAAAGGATAGAATATACAGTTTGTACAGTATAAAAATCATAATGTCTATGAAAAGTCCCCATAAACATGGAAACCCTTTGTGTGGACATTTTTTGTCCCCATGAGGAAAACAGCTTATAAATCATTTTTGAAAGGTTTTTTTGAACATGTAAAAATTGCGTGTGTGTGTGTGTGTGTGTGTGTGTGTGTGTGTGTGTGTGTGTGTGTGTGTGTGTGTGTGCAGCACCACCAGCTCGACGGCCAGCAGCTGTGACACTGATTTCTCTAAGGAAGATGAGCAGCGTCTGAAGGATTACGTGCAGCATCTGAAGAACGATCGTGCCGCTGTGAAACTCACTATGCTGGATCTGGAGAGTGTGTACATCGACCCTCTCGTGGAGCTCAAGCCCAGAGGAGACTCACACAGACTCGACCTGGAGAACGCTGTGCTCATGCAGGAGCTCATGGCCATGAAGGTGACACATGACACACGTGACACACTCACGCAGCATTCTTTAAAATCATTTTCATTTGTTTTGAATTTTTCATATTTCTGTAAATGTTTTATTTTTTATTATTTTTAAATTATTGATTTTACTTGAAAGTACAACTCCTATTTTTTTATATTTTCATACATTTATAATTTTTATGGTTTTATTTTGATTATTTTAAAATACTTTTATTTACTTTTGTTATACAAAATATGTTTTTAAAAAGTGTTTAATTTAGTTTTTTTTATATTTGTTCTTAAAATTATTTAAATTCATAAAATTAATTTTAATTGATTTAATTTTTAGGAAATGTATTATTTTAATTCTATTAAAATATAATTTATATTTGACATAGTCATAACATTTCTTAGGTTTTTTTTCAAATATTTATTTTATTTTAATTTGAGTTTTTTTATTTTTATTAATTTATTTGTATTTTTATGTTTTCATAATATTTCATATTTGATTAAGTTTTTTATTTTTATTATTTTAAATTCATTTATTTTACTAATAAATAATTGAATGAATTATATTAAAAATATAATTCATATTTTCACATTTCATACAAATGATTTTACTTTTGTTAAAAATGTATATTTATATTTTTCATATTATTATTATTTTTTTTTTTAAGTTTTTAAAACGTAATATTTATTATTAAGTTTAACTTTTTTATTAAATAATAATTAAATAATTATTAGCGGTTCATCAACTCACAAAGTGACGGATTCACATGGATATGGATATATGTGCTATATGGAATAATGATGCACAAATAAAAGTGAATCTCAGGATTACATGTATAGATGTGTGAGGTTTAGTCTGATGATGATGATGATGTTTATAGAGAAAGCAGATGAAGCTGTTTCACACGTCTGACTCTCAGTGGTTTCCTGGTTTAATCTGCTGTCGTTCTCCATCGTTCTCTTGTTTCTTCTGTCCGTGACCTTCAGCTTTGGCATTTGTAGCTGCGCGTGAGAGTCGTGAGATCAGTTTAGAGATGATTTCGATACGAACGGCTGTCAGCTGACATTTCTACACCAGATCAGTGTGAAAGACTGAAGGCATCAATCAGAGATTGATCTAGAACAGTTGCAGTGCGTTAATGTCTGAGATTCCCAAACTATTCAGATCAATTTTAATAAACTATCATCAACACATTCATGTTCACTGTTCTTTGATGTCGGGTTAAATGAAAACAAAAGGGTTTTTTTCCATTATTATTTGTTTTCACATTATTAGTATTTAATTTTTAGTGATTTAAAAAATATATATATATTTACTTATTTTAATGTTATTTCAAATATTTTAATGTTTTCATAACGTTTCATATTTTTAAGTATTTTTTATTAATTTACATTTATTTGAATGTAATATTAAAGTGTATATAAGTGTTATATTTAAGTGTTTCATTTGTATCATTTAATTTTTAATTAATTTTTCATATTGTTGTAAATGTTTTATTTTTATTATTTTAAAATAATTCATATTTTTCATATTTTCATAAATTCAATATTTTTGTGCTTTTATTTGTATTATTTTAAAATAATTTAATTTACTTTTGTTGTACAAAATATATAATGTTCACATTTCTTTAAGTGTTTTATTTTTTATATATTTTATATTTGTTCTTAAAATAATTTATTAACATTTTAATTGATTTGTTTAATTTTTAGAAAGCATATTATTTTATGCTATTAAAATATAATTCATATTTGTCATATTTTCATAACATTTCTTATATTTAAGTGTTTTTTTAATTCCAACTTTTATTTAAATTTCAATTAATTTTTTGTGCTTATTTATTTTACTTTTGTTGAAAAAATAATAATATTTTCAAAATATTACATATTTAGTACTGTTTTATTTAGATTTTTTATTTTTTATTATTCTATAAAAGCTTATAAAAGCTCTGAGTGCAGAAGGAGCTGAAGGCTCACATGACGTGCGTGTGTGTGTGTGTGTGTGTGTGTGTGTGTGTGTGTGTGTGTGTGTGTGTGTGTGTGTGTGTGTGCAGGAGGAGATGGCGGAGCTCAAGGCTCATCTGTATCTCCTGGAGAAGGAGAAGAAGGCTCTGGAGCTGAAGTTGAGCACGCGTGAGGCTCAGGAACAGGCGTATCTGGTGCACATCGAGCTCCTGAAGTCTGAGGTGGAGGAGCATCAGGAACAGAGACGCCGATCACTCAACTCCAGCGCTGGAGGAGAACACACGAGTGCCAAGGTACACAACAACTACACAATCAGTGACAACACAACTATTTATCTGTCTGTCTGTCTGTCTGTCTGTCTGTCTGTCTATCTATCTATCTATCTATCTATCTATCTATCTATCTATCTATCTATCTATCTATCTATCTATCTATCTATCTATCTACTATCTATCTATCTATCTATCTATCTATCTGTCCATCTATCTATCTGTGAGTGTGAGAGTGAGTGTGAGAGTGAGAGTGAGTGTGAGTGTGAGAGTGAGTGTGAGAGTGAGTGTGAGAGTGAGTGTGAGAGTGAGTGTGAGTGTGAGAGTGAGTGTGAGAGTGAGTGTGAGTGTGAGTGTGAGTGTGAGTGTGAGTGTGAGAGTGAGTGTGAGTGTGAGTGTGAGTGTGAGAGTGAGTGTGAGAGTGAGAGTGAGAGTGAGTGTGAGTGTGAGAGTGAGTGTGAGAGTGAGTGTGAGTGTGAGTGTGAGTGTGAGTGTGAGTGTGAGAGTGAGTGTGAGAGTGAGTGTGAGAGTGAGTGTGAGAGTGAGTGTGAGTGTGAGTGTGAGTGTGAGAGTGAGTGTGAGAGTGAGTGTGAGAGTGAGAGTGAGTGTGAGAGTGAGTGTGAGAGTGAGTGTGAGTGTGAGTGTGAGAGTGAGAGTGAGTGTGAGAGTGAGAGTGAGTGTGAGAGTGAGTGAGTGTGAGAGTGAGTGTGTGTGATCTCACCTGTGCTGCAGAGTGTCTGTCTCACACACGATGTTCTCTAACAGTCGCTGCAGATCCAGAATGCCTCATGAAACCAGAGCTCTACTGTACTGATGTTTCAGTTGTGTTTTGATTATTACTACGATAGTTGTGTTTACAGTCATGCATTTATCTGACGCTTTTATCCTTACGTTGCATTCAAGGTTTGCATTTTACCTTTATGTGTTATAATTGTCAAATGTCTGTCTATCTAAAGCTTGAATGCAGTGTATAAAGCAACTTTCAAAAGATTATTATTATTATTATTATTAATTATTATTGCTATGAAACTGTCCATCATAAATATTGTGATGTCATCAACATGCTGAGTTCTGATTGAACTGTTTAGTTGAAATAATTAATATTTGGATCTGGAGATTGGAGAGGAAGTTTTAAGCTCTGAAAGCCCTGAAAGAAACATTAAGAGTGTGTGTGTGTGTGTGTGTGTGTGTGTGTGTGTGTGCAGGACTCGGGAGATTCTCCAGCGATCAGTCTGTGTGATCTGAGGAGTTTGAGTGACAGTGATCTCGCAGCGGAGCTCACCGGCGCCCTCAGGAGGTCAGCACTCATCTAACACATCTAATAGACAAATATTCTAAATGATAAAAAAAATTATATATATCATAAATTATATAAATTATAAATATCATATTTGATACATCCGATTTTTATGGCATATATATAATATGAAATAATGAGAATATGGAGGAAAAACAGCTCAATTTTATTTTATTCAGAAACTGAGCAAAAATATGCAATTTGCTGCAGATGCTGATATTAATATGAAGAAAAGTAAGATGAAATTCTGATGCTTGTAATGTAAATCAATGAGATCTTTATAACAGTGCAGCAGATACTGACATAAACTGCATATAAATATCAATATCTGCCAATAATATGTCTTAGTAAGATGATATTATAATGCTTAGTTTATGATCAAAGCTCTGTAGTTTTAAAACAATGCAATGCATTTTAATGATGATTGAAAGATGAACAAATAAACTTTCCTCAAAAGCCTGATGATCATATTTGATACTCGTGATATAAAATAAAAGATGTCTGGATAATCAAGTAAACGTTGAGTACAGTAAGTGTTCATGTTGAAATATTACTGACAATATTACATTTTTTATGTTTACTTGATAAAAATCAGTAAAGATTTTAGAGCAAAAGAACTGAAGGTGGATAAAATTAATAAAAGAAAATTTTCTTTTTTTGTGTGTGTACAAGGGTTTATTTTATTATTTTGTAATTTTTATTTATTCTTTAATATTTCCTTTTTCTTGCTTTAATTTCATTTTTATTTTCCAACTTTTATTTAGTTTTTTTTAAGTTTTAGTAATTTACCTTATTTTTGTAAGTTGCCACTGCAAGTTTTACATATAATATTTATATTTTATTTCAGTTAACAAAGACCATTTTAATAGTTTAGTACAATAACAGCGCTGGCGTTCATTAGTGATCAAAATCAAGAACTGCAGCTCGTCATGTTGATGTGTGTGTGTGTGTGTGTGTGTGTGTGTGTGTGTGTGTGTGTGTGTGTGTGTGTGTGTGTGTGTGTTGCAGAGAGAAGAAGCTGAAGGCTCGTGTTCAGGAGTTGGTCTCTGCGTTAGAGCGACTCACTAAGAGCAGTGAAGTCCGTCATCAGCAGTCAGCGGAGTTCGTTAACGACCTTAAACGAGCAAACAGGTACGACACACACACTCTTACACACACACACACACACACACACTCACTCACACTCACACACACACACACACACACACAAACTCATTTGATTGTAATAATCATTAGTGATGAGAGGATTCAGAAGCTGTAGATCAGCGTTCCTCAAATCCGGTCCTGAGTTTCTTTATTAAGTTTCAACCCTGATCAAACACTCCTGAAGAATCCAATCCAGATGTTCATCATCATCATCATCATCATCATCATCACACGCCCTCTGCTGCCTGAACACACTCACTGCAGGTGTCGGTTCTGAATCAGTGTGTGTGTTGTTCTAGTGTTGTCTTTATACCATTATAATATGTGTTAAGATTTTAAATTAGCTTTGATTTTAAGTTGTAGCAATTTTTTCCATCTGCGTTTGTCATTTTTATTCATTTTTTAAAATATTTTAATTTAGCTTAAATTAATTTATATTTTAGTTTTAGTCATTTTAGTTCTTCAGTGTAATTTTTTTACGTTCAATCTTTGTTTTATTTTCTTAAGTGCTTTGTCATTTTTAATCTTTTTTTATATTTTTATTTAGCTTTGATTTATTATTTCGGTTTTAATAATTTTAGTACTTCAACTACCAAGGCAGAGTTTCTCATTTTCATTTGAGTTTTTTTCTTTTTTTTTTTCTAATATTTATATTTTATTCTATGTGCTTTTTTGTTGTTTTTATTCTTTTTTTAATTGTTCCATTTAGCTTTAATTTATTGTGTTTTTTATTTTTATTTTTTAGTGATTTTAGTACTTCAACTTCATTTCAAATTTTCATATTTTCATTTAGGGTTAACCCTTCATTTCATTTTCATCAAATTTTAATTTTAATTTTATTTTTTGTCATTTTCATCAGTTTTTATTTATCTGTTTTCATTTTAGTTTTAGTAATTTTAGTACTTCAACTTTTCATCAACTTTTTTACGTTTAAGATATTTTCCAACATTTGCTTTGTTTTTTTTGTTCTGTGCTTTCATAATTTTTATTAGGTTTTTTATATTTGTATTTAGTTTTGATTTATTATTTCAGTTTTAATCATTTTAGTACTTCAACTTGTTTGTTATCAAGGCAGTGTTTCTCATTTTCATTTGAGTTTTTTTTTAATATTTATATATATATATATATATATATATATATATTTTTTTTTTTTTTTTTTTTTATTCAGTGCTTTTGTCATTTTTATTCTTTATTAATAGTTCCATTTAGTTTTAATTGGTTGTGATTTTAAGTTTTAGTGATTTAAACACTTAATTTCTAATGTTCATCAACTTTTTTACGTTATTTTGTCTAATATTAGTTTTTTTGTTCTGTGCTTTCGTCATTTTTATTAGTTTTTAAATATTTCTATTTATCTCAAATTTTATGTCAGTTTTAGTAATTTTAGTACTTCAGCTCATTAGTTGACAGGAGTTTTTCTAATTTTCTTTTACGTAAGTTTTAAGTTTTTATTTTATTTTAATTTTTTATGGACGTTTGTCATTTTCATTTTTTAATAGTTCATATTTAAGTTTTAGTTATTGTAATTTTTGTACCTCAGTTTGTTGCAAATTAGTGTTTCTCATTTTATATTTTTTGTTTGTTTTTTATCTAATTTTCATATTTTATTTGATGTGCTTTTTGTCATTTTCATTTGTTTTTTGTTTTTATTTATCTCTGTTTTTATTTGAGTTTTTGTAATTTTAATACTTCAACTTCATTTCTAATTTTCATCAACTTTTTTTTTTAATGATGTTTTTTGTTCTGTGCTTTTGTCATTTTATTAGTTTTTAAATATTTCTATTTATCTCTATTTTAAGTTTTAGTAATTTTAGTACTTAAGTTAGTTGACAGCAATTTTTCTCATTTTCTTTTACATTTTTTAATTTTATAGACTTTTTTACATTTTTATTTATCTCTGATTTAATTTTAGTTTTTTTAATTTTAGTTTAAGATTTTGTCTAATATTAGTTTTTTGTTCTGTGCTTTTGTCATTTTTATTAGTTTTAAAATATTTCTATTTATCTCTATTTTAAGTTTTAGTAATTTTAGTACTTAAGCTGTTTCAGTTAGTTGACAGCAATTTTTCAAATTTTCTTTTATATTTCTTAACGTTTTTTCATTTTATTGACTTTTGTAATTTGTATTCATTTTTTAATAGTTCTAATTAGCTTTTATTTATTGTAATTTTCATACTTCAGTTTGTTGCCAAAGCAATGTTTCTCATTTTTAAAAATGTTTGTTTGTTTTTAATCTATTTTTATATTTTATTTTATGTGCTTTTTGTCATTTTTGTACGTTTTTATTTTTCTGTTTTTATTTTAGTTTTAGTGATTTTAGTACTTCAACTTCATTTCTAATTTTCATCAACTTTTTACGTTTAAGATTTTGTGTAATATTTTTTTTTGTTTTTGTTTTTTCATTTTTATTAGTTTTAAAATATTTTTATCTCAATTTTTTTTAGTTTTAGTAATTTTAGTACTTAAGTTAGTTGACAGCAATTTTTCTAATTTTCTTTTACATTTTTTGTTTTACATTTTTTAATTTTATAGACTTTTTTACATTTTTATTTATCTCTGATTTTATTTAATTTTTTTTAATTTTAGTACTTCAATTTAATTTCTAATTTTCATCAACTTTTTAATGTTTAAGATTTTGTCTAATATTAGTTTTTTGTTCTGTGCTTTTGTCATTTTTATTAGTTTTAAAATATTTCTATTTATCTCTTATTTTTTTAAGTTTTAGTAATTGTAGTACTTAAGCTTGTTTCAGTTAGTTGACAGCAATTGTTCTAATTTTCTTTTCCTTTTCTTTGTTTAAGTTTTTTCATGTTATGGACTTCTGTCATTTTTATAAAAAAAATAATTATAGTTCTAATTAGCTTTTATTTATTGTAATTGTTGCACCTCAGTTTGTTGTCAAAGCAATGTTTCTCATTTTTCTCAAGTTTTTCATCTATTGTTTTCATCGGTTCTCGACTGCTATTCCTGCCGTTCCCGGATGTGAAATGTTTTGAATTTAAATATTCACATCTTAAATATACGACCATGTTGAATTTCAGCCCATAAAAATGCAATGCATTAAAATGCAAGCAGGGTTATTATAGCAATGCAGATTTGTTTTTCAAGTAGTGCAATTCAACAAGCTTTTGTTTCAAAAACATGTTTTACTTCCATAAGTGTCTCAGCTCATGCAGTGTGTGTGTGTGTGTGTGTGTGTTTGCAGTAATCTGGTGGCGGCGTATGAGAAAGCCAAGAAGAAGCATCAGAACAAGCTGAAGAAGCTGGAGTCTCAGATGATGTCGATGGTGGAGCGACACGAGACGCAGGTGCGAATGTTGAAACAGCGAATCGCTCTTCTGGAGGAGGAGACGTCTCGACCACACACCAACGAGACCTCGCTCTGATACACACACACACACACACACACACACACGCGCTGCGGGACGTTTCCTACTATATTACAGGATCCTTCACCAACAAATCACAACACCAGAGGAATCTCCGACAGAAACCATGGTTTATTCTGAGGAACACAAAAGAAGACGTTTATCAGGATGTTCACGCTGCTCTTTTACATGCAAAAACACTGTCAGGATACAAGACAGTTATTAAATATTCCATAACTCATACGAGACATGAAGCGACGGGTCAAGTGTGAGAGTCGGCACGTGTTTTATACCGCTTCGTTTTTCCAGTGTGTAATTATGAGGTCGACAAAGACTAGTTTTATGCTTTTGTTAGTAAATATGATGAGGTGAACTGAACACAACACAAAACCGACTGAAATCGACATGTTAAATCAGGACTCAATACTGACTCAGACCTGGTTTAGTTTAAAGCTCTCGAGAGATATTACACAGCCAGAATGCAGAGAATTTAGGTTTTTTCAGCAATAATTGAGAATGAGCCACAGATGAAACTCATCATTTACACAAAGTTTATAAACTACTCTGAAATATAAATGACTAAACTGATACTGAACAGATTTACACACTTCAGATCTGTAGAATGTATGAATTATAATCTTCATTAACTGAAACTCCACTTGCGTTGATTCTTTATCCGCTGGTTTAGGATCTGTGTGTTATTTTATCAGGAACACTTTACAGTAAGCTCTCCTGTAATTAATGCATTCATGAACAAAACATTAACAATATACTGCATTTATTCATCTTTGTTAATGTTAGTTAATAAAAATACGACGTTTCATGTTAGTTGACGCTGCGCTAACAGAGTTTATCCCTCTGAGCTCTTGGCCGTTTTTGACGGAAACATTTTATGTTTATTTTTTTTAGGATTTCTTTTTGTTATTGGAATGTTACGAAACTTCGTAAAGGTTTTGGAACTTGATATGTGAACGCACCAAAAAAAAAATCACACTCAAAAATGGAAATGAATGAGAGAGGAGTTTCCTCTAGTGGAAGCGTTTGGTACTGCAGCCGAACAACATCTCACTGAGAGATCAGCTTTGGAGATATCAACCTCACATTTGGAGCACAACTTGTTTAGATTTATGGCTTTGATTTTCTCACAGTTTTAGAGTAAAACATGTTTTGGAAAATATATATTTCATATAAAAATTAAAAATATTATTTATGCATTTTTCATAACACATCAGCAATAATCTGCTATGTATCTTCTTTAAAAAGAGACCAAACTTCAGTCTGTGAGTTATGGAAGCTTGTTTTCGCCACAGAATAAAACATTTTAAAAGATAATTGCGACTTTTTATCTCACAATTGCGTGTTATAAAGTCAGAATTGCGAGATATAAACATGCAATTCTGAGAAAAAAAGTCAGAATTTCAAGTATATTTCTCGCAATTGCGAGTTTATATCTCATAATTCTGACTTTATAACACGCAATTGCGACTTTATATCACGTAATTCTGAGTCAAAATTGTGAGATTAAAAAGTCGCAATTACCTTTTTTATTGTTCACTCTGTGGCGGAAACAAGCTTCCATAGTGAGTCAAAGCTTTAAAGATGGAGATTTAATTTTCAGGTCTATATTTTCAGAAAGTGAATAAAAATAATTTACTACCATAAAATCCCCTAAAAATACAAAATATATGAAAAAAAAAAAATCATTATAGAACTAAAACATGCATTTAATTGGGAAAAAAACATAAATGTTGTCTTGCGCAGACCACCAGAGGGATCAACTGTATTAGTAAATGTTGAAATTAACATGAACTAAGATTGATAAATGCAGTGGAGTTAATGTTCGGTGTTAGTCCATGTTAACTCGTTTAGTTGCAACAATGTAAAGTTTTAACATTTTTGTCAAATTTCAGTGTCACATTTAAACCCCAGGCATGAATTCATATAATATCTGTCAATCTTCTGCATTGATCATCAGTTGTCAGAATTGTCTCTGTTCACATTCCTGCTGTTCCAGACAATTTGTTCACATGAAAATTAGATTTTTCCTTTTTCTGATCAGGCAGATTCATGCAAATTCCAAGATTTTTTTTATTTTTATAAAGTGCATAATTTTTTTTTACAAAGTGCAATGCATAAAAAAAGTATGATTATGAACATCTAAAAAAAAAAATGTTTTTAAGGCTGGAAAAATGACATTTTTGTGTGAAATGTTCATGTCTTCATTTGTATGTAGTTTTTTCAGAATGTAAAATCACAGTATCAACAAATCTCACATTTCGGTTTATGCACAAGAACAGGTTTGATTGTCCTCAACACCACAGACGCACTTTCACCGCATTGCCTTGAGTTTATATTTCCCTCTGCTGAATATCAACACCTCAAACTCCAGTTTTATATGATATTGCAACTGTTCACGCGCTTGAGCTCCAAACGTCAGCGATCCAGTGTTGACGTCACGACCTCCTTAATGGTTATTATGCATACGTGGTTTTCATTCACATTTATCACTATTGACACTGACTGTGCTTGACATTTGCTGAAATATTCAATGCAATACAAATGCATTCTGTCATTGAATGCCGATCGATCAGCCCATAGAAAGATGTGAACGAGCATTTAACACAATAATCCATCATTCATAACGCAGATTCATGCTGGACGATCAGATGTCAAGAGCAATGATTTACTTCCTCATGGTTTGACTCTGCGTCAGTAAATAAAGGCATAAACTGAAGGATGTAGTGAAAGCGGGAACGATTATAAGAGATGATTTAAAGACTATGAGATGCTTGTCCTTCCTTTTATGAAAAGTATATTCATATCCTGGCTGGAGAAACTATAAAGGGGTTTGTGAATTGTACTTTATTTGCACAGATCTGTTTATGAATCAAATCTTTGCAACCGTTTTGTTTTATTTTAATACAGAATGTATTTGTTTATATAATAAAGAAATAATGCAACACTTCAATGTAAATGGTCCCATTATTCCCTGCATTTGTTTAAAGTCAAAGTCTTTTTGGATTTAAACTTTATTCTATTATTCCAGATAATATTTCTGCGATTAAACTCCATATTCAACTGAGTTTTAATGAAAGATTTTTCATGAAACATTCAAAAGATCAACTTTTTTCCTTAGAAAAACATGCACTGATAAATATGATACACTCTGAGTGCGTCATGTTTCAAAGTGGAAAAATAAAGAAAATATACATAAAATACATTTTTAAGTTTTTATAATTATTTTATAAATTTTTAATTTTAATAAAAGCTTGAAACATTACTATTTTAAATGTTTTTGAAAGAAGTTTCTTCTGCTTATCAAGACTGCATTTATTTGATGGAAAATACAGTGAAATAACAGCCGTTTTCTATGTGAATATATAAAGAGTAGCAAATTAGCTCAAAAAGGGAAATATGATTAATTATTCATAACTTATGATTATGAATATTTGGATCAGTTTACCGGATTAACTTGTTGTATCTACATTAACATTACAATCAATCAATCAGTAATTGCCGTGAACACTCAATATTGATTATTAATAGAAATGTTAATTTCCAGGGTTAAAATAACTCTTACTGTACAGTTCTACACACAGAGCATGTGGTCAGAATCTGGAATCATTAAATTCACTTTGTATATGTATTGTGTACAACTAAATCATGAACACAACTAATCTACACACACACACAAGACAGTAAATCACACAATGTTCTGGGATGCATGTTCATTTATAGATCAGTTCACCTATTAATTACTGCAGAATTTTTTTTCTAATATACATCCTTACAATTATTGTTTTTATATCATTCATGCTGAATATAACTTTTATTTTTTTACTGACTGACCCCAAACTTTCGAAGCGTTTTGTATATTGTTACAAAAGATTTCTATTTTAACTAAATGCTGTTTTCAAAGAATCCTGTTTTCAAAGCATCCGTTATATGCACAAGTAATATGCAAATATAGTAAGTGTTTGGTTGTCATGTTTAATGAAACAACCATTAAACTCATTAAACATCTTATCTTTGGGGATTTAAGACCAGATTCATTTTATGTTCTTAAAAATAAAGGATGCACCGATATGAAAATTTTGGCCGATATCGATAACCGACAATTCTTTATATTTGAAAGCCGATAACCGATATATCGGCAGATAAATCGAAATCCAGTTTTTTATATCATTTTTAATAGCCTGATTACAAAAACAAAAGTCTCACCATTAAAATAATACATTATTTATCGGCTTTAATATATCAGACACATTGTATTATCGGGCCGATAACAAAAAAAATGAACTGATATCGGCCGATACCGATTATCGCTTGGTAACACAACAGTTTTGTTTGTTAACATGAACTACTGATAAACAATATTAATACAGCATTTATTAATCTTTCTGCATTTACTAATACATTATTAACCAAAGCAAAGTTCTTCCGGTAGCGATACACACCGCTGTGTTTGATCCGCTAGACGTTACATAGTGTGGAAATAAGAAAACATGTCTTATATTTCATTAAACTGATTAAAAAGTGAACACAAACAACGTACTGGTGTTTCCTTCTCCCTTTGATTTATTTCGCAAGTATAACAATTATTTATAGTGTGGAAAACTGTGAATTATTGCCAAGACTGAACAAAACACTGGTGTATATTTACAGTGAGCTTGTGTTGATCTGAAACACTGTAGAAAGTTTTCCTGACGTGATTTACCTGATGAGGAGCTACTGTACTCTGAGGACATGCTGGAGGCCTCGAGTCCCACACACACACACACATGCAACACAAGAGACACACACACACACACATGTCATGAAGAAGAAGAAGAAGAAGAAGAAAACAAGGCATCGTGTCAACAAGAACAAACTGAGACACACACCAGTCAAACGTTTGGGATCGGGAAGATTTTTAATGATTTTAAAAGAGACTCTTCTGCTCATCAAGACTGTGTTTATTTGATTAAAAATACAAAAAAATTAAGTAAAAATGTGAAATATTATTATAATTTTAAATAACTGTTTTCTATGTGAATATCTAGTAAAGTGTAATTTATTCCTGTGAATTTTCAGCATCATTACTCCAGTCTTCAGTGTCACATGATCCTTCACAAATCACTCTAATATGATGATTTGATGATCAAGAAACATTTATGATTATTATCAATGTTGAAAACAGTTGTGGACATTTTATCTCAGGATTCTTTGAATAGAAAGTTAAAAAAGAACCGCATTTATTTTAAATAGAATATTTTCTAACATTATAAATGTCTTTACTGTCACTTTTAAACAATTTAATTAATCCTTGATGAATAAAAGTATTCATTTATTTTATTTATTTCCCCAAAAAATAAAAATAAAATTCTTATTGACCTCAAACTTTTGAACGGTAGTGTTTAATGTTACAGAAGATTCTATTTCAGATTAATGCTGTTTTTTTTTTACTTTCTATTCATCAAAGAATCCTGAAATAAAAATGTAAAAAAGAGTTTTCAACATTTATAATAGTCATAAATGTTTCTTGATCATCAAATCCTCATATTAGAGTGATTTCTGAAGGATCATGTGACACTGAAGACTGGAGTAATGATGCTGAAAATGTAAAGGAATAAGTTACACTGTATTATATATTCACATAGAAAACAGCCGTTTTAAATAATAATAATAATAATAATATTTCACAATATTACTGTATTTTTTTGTATTTTTAATGAAATAAACAGCCTTGATGAGCAGAAGAGACTCTATTAAAAACATTAAACCTCTTCCCGAACCCAAACCTTTAACTGGTAGTGTAAATGTTACGTGATGAACACACTCAAATCATGCGCTCTTCTTTAAATCATGAGAATATAAAAAAAATGTCAAAATCATAAAGCATTTTTAAAACTGGACTGGATATCAAACCTCATGGCACACGTTCACAAGACAAACCAATAGAAAACTGCAGAGAAACTGAAGGTGCTTAAAAACAGAGCGAGTGAAACATCTCATTTGTTCACAGTGGTTTGAACGAGCAAATCGAAGCATCAGCGGAGTGTCGATTTACAATCCCAGAAATCCCAGCTCCTTTACACACACACACACACACACATTTACAATGGGAGGAGCTTGTGTCAAACTGAGATGTACGTCATCCTGAACTGGGGATAAAAGCTCCAAGAACAACTAAAAAAACCACTCAAATCAAATAAAACGGCTCTCTGCTGTCAGAGAAGCTCCGGACGGTGGCGGAGGAAAGAGGGAAAGAGTTAAAGTGAAGTTCAGCCTTCAGATCCGTGACACGAGAAGACTGCGAGTCCAAACGGGTCACGTGACCCTCATTTCTTGGCTTGTTTGGCGACCATGTTCCTGGGTGGAGTCACGGGACGGCTTGAGTTTGGCTTCTTCTTCTCCGCTGGCTTCAAAATCTGCAGGACAGGAAATGAACACGTTACAATAGACCGTAAAAACACAAATACATACACAAATAAAGCAGATGTACATGACAGGGTTTGTGCAGATTCTGTCAAATGAAAATCCAGGACTTTAAGGACTTAAAGCACTACTTTTTTGGATTTCAACGACAATCAAACAATATCTTTATTATTTATTTGACTGAAATGACATGTATATGGTATATGATGTTTGACTTCACAGAGATCACTGCACTGACCAGCGCTGTCAGCACTTTAACCACTGAAAGGATACTATGACAAAGATATCGCCTGCCTTATTCAAACTCATTTATCCCCATGAATATATGATTGACCTGAAGAATAAAAGTTGTGTTATGTACTTATATCATAAACTTAATAATCAAGCTCATAGCTCTATATCTCAGACAGGCTAGTGTTCATTTTGCGTGAAAAGATTGTGCTTTTCCCCCGAAAAATACAATTAATATATATTGTATTTCAATAATTCAAGCACTTTTTTGTTTTCAAGGGTTCTCCAGAACTTAAATTCCTAAATGTCAAATTCAAAACTTTCCAATAAGGTCTCATATCTCATCTCATTATGAATCTTTGTTAAAAATTAGTTAATTATAATACAACTGTTCATATTAGTTCACAGTGTATTAACTACTCTTAAAGTCTCCCTGTGGTGTAAGTCCTGCGTTTGATGTTGTTTATGTGTCTATACATCAATGAAATATTAGATATTATTATTAAAATGTTGCCAATTATTACACTTCTTTTTTCATGAAATGTTGCTCCAAGAACACATTAATGTGCACATTAGATACAGTGTATAGATGCATTGCTTTAAATGGGAATATAAATTTATGGCCATTTTACCCACATATTGCATAAAGTAAAATGTGTATCAATTCATTCCATTATATCTTTCATAACATAGTTGAGAATCATCTTTATACAAATTTTGGTCAAATAAATCCTGAAACCCCAACATTTATTGGTGATTGAAAAAGAAATCCCATTGTTTTTGCCTATACATATCATTTCATGTCATTTTATTTTTTAAACAACTGAGTCCTGTGCCCGGTTGCATAAAGCACCTTAAGTTTTTCCCTTAAGTATGATACTTAAGGGGCGATTTCCCCTTACCTAAGAGAATAACTTAAGGGTGTTGCATATAATCTCTTAAGTGTTTCACGACAGCGATCCTGGATTCACGTTATAAAAGTCTGTTGTTGCCATAGATACGCAAAACACTAACACTTTCGCAATCAAATAAAGTAGGCTAGGATATCGGAATGGATAAAGAAAACAAAAAAAGAGAGCCTAATTGGACAGAGGAGGAGAAATGCATTCTTCTTGACAAATATGGTAAAAGAAAAACTAATTTTGACCGTTGTGTTTAAATGACGGGAAAGCCCCCGCAACCCGGTGAACCTCAGTCTCTGCTGACAGACGGTTTATGCACGTGGAAAACATCTCCCGATAATATTGCGCGTCGATCAAATCGGTATTCCTGCAACAATTTTTTATCGCTAAGATGGTCCAAAGGGTTCTCCCTATCCCTAAAAATTATTCTTGGCACATAATGATCTTCAGCTGGTTCCATAAATTCAGCCATTTCGTCTTATTTTTGTCCGCGTTACTCTTAAGGTTACGATTTCCAAACCTTAAGTTATACTTAGGGAAATGACCGTTAAGGGGTTTTATGCAACACTTGACGCTTTTTAAGGGATTACTTAAGTGAAAAAACAGCGTTTAAGGGAAATTCTAAGTGTTTATGACGTTTCACTTAAAGAAACCCTTAAGTAACACTTAAGGGTTTTTTTTCTGCAACACCCTTAGGCTTAAGGGAAACATAAGGGAGAACTTAAGGGGAAATTACACTTAAGGTGCTTTATGCAACCGGGCACTGGTGTCCACTACAGAGGACAGAGCATAACATATGAAGAACATATCATTTTTCAAAAATGTTTTTTTTACCATTTGTTTCTTATGCTCTAAACAATGTGATGACATGAAAAAAAAAAACTACAATCAAAAAACTTTTTTTTTCTGGGTCTCCGGAGGATAATTAAATCTCTACACGTAATAAAAAAAAAAAAAAAAAAAAGATTGAAATTACATTGTCATCACCTTTTGTCATTTGTTTTAAAAAAGTTTGTGGCGTATTAAATTAATTTTTACAACTGTTTTCATCAGAAACCACACAAAATATCATGCAAATGCAAATTGTGATTTAAATATTTCTACTCAAAATGAGTATTTAAATTAAATAAAATAAAAAATCACCAAAAACAAAATATGGTAACACTTTATTTTAGTGTATTTACTATAGTAATAATGATAAATTATGCATAATTACATGCAACTAACCCTAAAGCAAACCCTAACCCTATAGTGAGTACATGTAGTTCATTAATATTACTCGGTACTTGAGTTTATCATTACACTGTAACAATGACACCTTAAAATAAAGTGCAACCCTAAATATTCTCACAAATAGTATGATTTCATAAAAATTTTATGCATAATAATGATATTAAATGCAGTTTAACAGCATTTTGGATGGAGTACAGCGAGGTTAAAATCATCAGAGGACTTTAACGAGTGTCTCAGAGAGCAGGAAAGTGATCTTTTAAAGAAGTATTGTTCATTCTTAGCTCATGTTAAGGCAGTTAACTACTGAACCTCTTTGTAAAGTGTTACCCAATCATCAGAGGACTTTAACGAGTGTCTCAGAGAGCAGGAACATGATCTTGCGCACCTGAAAGGAACACATGAGTGTCTCGTCTACACTCATCATGGCTCCGGCGTTGTCGAACTCTCCACAATAGTTGGGCGCAGAGAACAGAGTGACCAGCTGACGCTTGGCGAAGAACTCGTAACCGTCCTCCACCACCTAAACACAACACACAAGATCAACTTCAGGCTCTTATAGGAGTTATATAAATATGGTCATGAACACGTGATTATTTACAGTCAAATACATCATTCGCCTAATTTAGCTACTTTATGATATTAAATTACTACTTACTCGACTCTAACTCTGAAAACCACTTTATTTTCCGTACAAAATCGGTTTCTCTAAATGCTATTTTCAGATGTGCTGAAGTGTGTGTGTGTGTGTGTGTGTGTGTGTGTGTGTGTGTGTGTGTGTGTGTGTGTGTGTGTTGCTGAACGCTGGTGAGTCACTACATTACAGAATGAGTGGATATAGATTAGTGTTTAGGGAACACACACACACTCATACACTAACTCTCACACACACACACACACACACACACACACACACACACACCCTCTCTCACTCACACACTCACACACTCCTATCCGGGTCAGTATGATGTGTTTAGGATCATCTGATCTTCTGATTCGAGTCCAAGCTTCAAATAATAAATGAGATGAACTATTTGATGCATTGGATTATATTAATAATAAATGGATTTGATTCACTGGATTATATAAATATGGTCATGACCACGTGATTATTTACAGTGAAATTAATTTTTCGCCTAATTTTGAGCAATACAGCCACTTTATGATATAAATTGCTACTGTGATGTACAGCTTTGGAGAGCTCGACTCACTCTGGAAACCACTTTACTTTCCACACACAATTAGTTTCTCTAAATGCTATTTTCAGATGTGCTGAAGTGTGTGTGTGTGTGTGTGTGTGTGTGTGTGTGTGTGTGTGTGTGTGTGTGTGTGTGTGTTGCTGAACGCTGGTGAGTCCCTAGATTACAGTATGAGTGGATATAGATTAGTGTTTAGGGAACACACACACACACACACACACACACACACACACACAAGGAGAGCCCTCTGAAAGTACGGAACAATGTCGAGGTGTCGGCTCGTTTCTGCTCCGGGTTCAGTTTCACTTTTCCAATAACTTGACGTTGATGTAACGTGAGACTGAGGGACTCACCCAGCAGACCCAAACTCACTCACACACACACTCAAACACTCTCACACACACACACACTCACCCAGCAGACCCAAACTCACTCACACACACACTCAAACACTCTCACACACACACACACTCACCCAGCAGACCCAAACTCACTCACACACACACTCAAACACTCTCACACACACACTCACCCAGCAGACCCAAACTCACTCACACACACACTCAAACACTCTCACACACACACTCACCCAGCAGACCCAAACTCACTCACACACACACTCAAACACTCTCACACACACACTCACCCAGCAGACCCAAACTCACTCACACACACACTCAAACACTCTCACACACACACTCACCCAGCAGACCCAAACTCACTCACACACACACTCAAACACTCACACACACACACACACACACACTCACCCAGCAGACCCAAACTCACTCACACACACACTCAAACACTCTCTCACACACACACTCACCCAGCAGACCCAAACTCACTCACACACACACTCAAACACTCACACACACACACACACACTCACCCAGCAGACCCAAACTCACTCACACACACACTCAAACACTCACACACACACACACACACTCACCCAGCAGACCCAAACTCACTCACACACACACTCAAACACTCTCTCTCACACACACACACACACACACACACACACACACACACACACACACACTCACCCAGCAGACCCAAACTCACTCACACACACACTCAAACACTCTCACACACACACACACACACACACACTCACCCAGCAGACCCAAACTCACTCACACACGCACTCAAACACTCACACACACACACTCACCCAGCAGACCCAAACTCACTCACACACTCAAACACTCTCACACACACACTCACCCAGCAGACCCAAACTCACTCACACACACACTCAAACACTCTCACACACACACACACACACACACACACACTCACCCAGCAGACCCAAACTCACTCACACACACACTCAAACACTCACACACACTCGCCCAGCAGAACCAGACAATCAGAAACATACTCACACACTCAGACACTCTCACACACACTCACACACACTCACACACTCTCACACACTCTCACACACTCTCACACACTCTCACACACTCTCACACACTCTCACACACTCTCACACACTCTCACACACTCTCACACACTCTCACACACTCTCACACACTCTCACACACTCTCACACACTCTCACACACTCTCACACACTCTCACACACTCTCACACACTCTCACACACTCTCACACACTCTCACACACACACTCTCACTCACACACACACCTGCATAACACCAAACCCAGTAACAGCGAGAGACCGGCTGACACGCACAGGGACTAGTCATGGTCTAATAATAGACTGGTTGTCTTTATCTCTATGGTTAGTCGGGGATAAACTCAAGACACTTCTCAAAGGGGTTCTAGTGTGTTATCTATTCCATAAAATAAAAATAATGCAGCAAAGTTTGTTTCTAGAAGAAAATAGCATCACAGTCCAGCTTAAGTACGGTAAGTTCAGGGTTAATTTTGTTGTAAAAAGTTATTAATTTAGTTCATACATATACAGTATATAGCCAATCTGGAGTAAACCATGATGTCATCGTCCGGCTCAGTTCAGTTCTCACATAATGGTGTCAGTGCAGGCAGATCAATAATATTGTAGAATATTCAATTACACAATAACATCTGCCAAATGCATAAATGTAAATGTAGAATCAGAAGTCAGATTGGGTTGGAACAATCTGAATATCTGAAGTGAAGGCTGACCTGGTGGGCCCTGCAGATCAGATCCAGGTCATGTTTGTGCAGGAACTTGGCCACCACCTCAGCTCCGAAAGTGAAGGACACGCCTCGGTCGTTCTCGCCCCATCCCAACACGTCCTTATCCGGGTCGGACCACAGAAGGTCACACAGGAGACCCTGATCCGGCACATCTGTGGGTCTCATGATCCTCCTGATCTGCTCCATGGACTGCAGATCTGGAGACAAGCCTGAGGGAACAGCAGAAACATCAGTGGCTTGAGACGTCATGCATCAAGCAGGTCAAACTCAATGAAAAATCGGAAATCGGAATCGGCCTAGAAAATTGTAATCGGTACATCTCTACTGGTAACATCAGACATGTGATGCATCATCAGGACCCACAAATATTCCCCCATTGCATTATTATACATATAGTCGGCTGCATTTTTGTATTGCGATATATTGTGACACGATATATGTGACCCTGGACCACAAAACCAGTCACATGGGTCAATTTTTTTTAAATTGAGATTTATGCATCATCTGAAAGCTGAATAAATAAGCTTTCCAGTGATGTATAGTTTGTTAGGATAGGACAATATTTGGCTGAGATGCAACTATTGAACATCTGGAATCTGAGGGTAAAAAAAAAAAATAATAATCGAAACATTAAGAAAATCTCCTTTAAAGTTGTGCATTTATGTTGGCGATTGTGCAGCATTCACTCACACAAATACATGTTTTATATATTTACGGTAGGAAATGTATAAAATATCTTAATGGAACATGATCTTTACTTAATATCCTAATGATTTTCAGCATAAAAAAAACCCAGATAATTTTGACCCATACAATGTATTGTTGGATATTGCCTCAAATATACCCGTGCGACTCGAGACTGGGTTTGTGATCCAGGGTCACATTGTAACACCCCTACTTTGCATTCGTAGTTTGTAAAGAGAAGCGAGGCCTTCTAGCGCTGCATCTGTTCAGGCACTGCATGCGATACGCCTGGGACTCACACTGACTCACAAATGTGCTCATCATGAACTGATGAAGTCAGAGGATTACACACCCCAAACATTTAGTTTCAGTAAACACAAAAGCAGATGTTCAGGCTCATTTTACATCATGTATTAGCACACAGAGGAAGATCATCAGTGTTGAGGAAGAAGTAACTAACTTGAATTATTTCAGTAGCATTAGGAGCCCGGCTCACTTTTGCCCTATTAATTGCCTGGTATATAATTTATAAATCAGAAAATTATATTTACAGTTATGTTTTTTTTGTTGGTTTGTTTTTAAATTCGAGGACGCATTAAATTGATCAAAAGTGAGAGTAAAAATACTTATAATGTTACAAAAGATTCTATTTCAAATAAATGAAATTCTATTCATCAAAGAATCCTGAAAAATAAATGTATTAAAGTTTCCACAAAAATCTGACCTGATAATAATCATAAATGTTTCTTGAGCATAAAATCATCATATTAGATTCAGCTTTGATCACAGGAATAAATTACACTTTACTATATATTCACATAGAAAACAGATGCTTTACATTATAATATTTCACATTTTTACTGTATTTTTGATCAAATAAACGCAGCCTTGGTGAGCAGAAGAGACTCTTTAAATAACGACCCCAAACTAAATGTCCAGCAACAGCGTTTATGACACTAACTTGTAGCATATAGAAAAAGATTAACACACAGATTTGAGATTGTGCATGACATCAGACTTGTGTCAAACAAAGATGTCCTTGTAAAATGTGACCCTGGACCACAAAACCAGTCACAAGGGTCATTTTTTTTAATTGAGGTTTATACATCACATGAAAGCTGAATAAATAAGCTTTTCGTTGATGTGTGGTTTGTTAGGATAGGACAATATTTGTCAGAGATACAACTATTGAACATCTGGAATCTGAGTGTGCAAAAAAATCTAAACATTGAGAAAATCTCCTTTAAAGTTGTGCATGTTCACGATTGTTCACTCACAAAAATAAATGTTTTATATATTTACGGTGGGAAATGTACAAAATATCTTCATGGAACATGATCTTTACTTAATATCCTAATGATTTTTGGCATAAAGAAAAATCAATAATTTGATCCATACAATTGCTGTATGTTGTTGTATGTTGTTGGTATTGTTGGCCATTGCCTCAAATATACCCGTGTGACATGTGACTGGTTTTGTGGTCCAGGGTCACATATGTGTGAACTTTAATGGATACCATAAACACTCCACGTAGCAGAAGAGTCAGCAGGTTAAAGTCTCTCTGGGATATCTGGAGGTTTATCTACGAACGCTCATAACACACACACACACACACACACACACACACACACACACACACACACACACCTCCATGACAACAGAAGATCTTCTCATCGACGATGGCAGCGATCGGCAGACAGTTGAAGCAGTCTGTGAATGTCTTCCAGAGCTTGATGTTGTAGCGTCTCCTGCCTAAAACACACAACCATAAACATAAGCTTCAAGGTCTATTTAAATATGAATGGTACAGTGTTGAGTGGTTAACATGTAAATGCATAAGACGACTCTACAGGGACAGAGTCTGCTATAAATACACACACTCAGAACTGCAACAGCGCTCAATAATTAATTCTGCTCGGCGGGAGAGTCACACATAGTTGCTTAAAGTGCACATTTTGTTCTTATTACAGATAAAGACATTAACACAGTCAGATTAGGTTATGCGTTTGCTTCTGTTCATGTGGAGATGTGTGTTAACATGAACATCAGGCTTCTAGCAGGATTACAGTATACAGACACACAATCTGGACACTTTAAATCAGGAACGCAATTGCAATATAATTTTGCATTAGTAGAACCATGTTCTGCTAATGCAAAAAGCAATATTATTTTGATTGTGTGTGTGTGTGTGTATTTATAAAACATGAAGGGCCCTATAGAATCCAAAATTCAATTTTGTCTGTTTTATTTTTTCCCCAAATTCAGCTTTTTTTCCTATTTTCTGGATCCCTTTTTGAATAAATTAAATTTGAGTAATTATCAGAATTATTAAACTTAATTCAACAACAGTTTATTTAAAGATAACAAAAATTAAGGGCAAACATTTTTTTTATATATATAATTTAACAAATAAAAAAAAATAAGGCTTTTTATTTGTTCCCAAATTTCGTTAAATTTTCCCCAAATTCCATGTTTTCAATTTTAATTTTTCTGGTTTCCATTTTAATGGTTTAATTGAATTTCAATAACCAGAAGGTATGTCTAATCAATTGAATTAATCATTTATAAAAAAAATAAAATAATCAGTAATAGGTCCAAATGAAATTTTTTTTTTTTTTTTACAGAAATTCAGTCTGATAAAAAATTTCTGGATTACTGGTTTAATACAAATGAATTAATACAAAAATGCACAACAATTCCTTTTATTTTTTGGGAAACGTTGCACACAACAAAAGTTTACTGCTACGATAATGTTATTTCAAGAATAATTGTGATATTCCTTAAAGAATGTTTTAATAATTTCATTACTTTGACTAGTTCTGTACAATAATAACATATTTCTGTCATCATTTCTTCAAGTTAAACCAAACTTTTATTTTTTAATTTATTTGACTATTGGCGAGTTGTAGTGAAGACATCAGAGTTTCTCTGTATTTATGCGCTCATTAACACGGACCTCATATTCATAAAACACTCTTTTTGTGTTTCGATATTCACAGACACTAGTCCATATTATAATAACAGCCCTACTTTTCATTCAGTCATCCAAAATCTGCCAAACTCTGACATTCAGGATTCCTGATTCACGACTCCCCAATCATGGCGGTACGTCCTGCTCACTCACACTCATCATAGAAGCCGTAGATGCGGTTGATGGAGGCGCACTCGTGGTTCCCCCTCAACAGGAAGAAGTTCTCCGGGTATTTGATCTTGTAGGCCAGCAGGAGGCAGATGGTCTCCAGAGACTGCTTCCCTCGGTCCACATAGTCTCCCAGGAACAGGTAGTTGCTCTCCGGTGGGTATCCTCCGTACTCAAAGAGCCGGAGCAGGTCGTAGTACTGGCCGTGGATGTCACCTGTCGGGAGCAGAGCGTCTCATTTACTGAGCCATCAAACATTACTGTTTAATACATTTATTTACAGGCGCCTTACGTGACACTCAGGGACACCTTACATGCAGATCAAACTTTTTGTTTTTTACTTTTTTTTATTGAAACAAAGAACACAAAGTTATCATGGATGCTACAATATCAGTACACAAAATATTTCCAACATCTTGACATGCAATATCACACTTTCCTCAATGGTTTACGTACATAATCCATTTTTCCCAAAACTTGTTACATTTTTCAAATTTGAGCCTTAATATAAATGTAAGTCTTTCCATACTGTATATTTCATTTACGATCCCTAGCCATTGATCCTTTGTTGGAGGGTCAACCTGCAACCATTTACGGGTTATTTCTTTCCTACTGCTTGCTAACAATATTTTTAATAAGTATTTATCCATGTCTAAAACATTTTCTGGTATTTTAACTAAATATAGTGAATGAAAAATCAACCTCTACTCCCATTATTTTTCCAATCTCTGCCACTACTTCTTGCCAAAAGCATTTTGTTTAGGTGACACTCAGGAACATCTTACATGCAGATAAAACATGCTTTAATGACATGATGTAACCGCAATCAAAGTGATTACATGTGTGAGAAACGACTGCTCATCCAACCAGACAATTACATTATGTTACTCACCGCAGATCTTCAGTGGCGCTTCCAACTCCAGGAGGATCGGCTGGCTGAGGAAGATCTCACGGGATTTCAGGCACAATCCACGAATCTCGTTCTCCTGAAGCTGGACGTTCTTGCCAGGCTTCGATCCTCTCACTGCAAACACACACACACACACACACACACACAGAGTTAACCAGAGTAGAAGTTCAGCTCTTCGACCCTCTCGACTGGAGAAATACATAAAGATAAAGCAATAAACAATTATGTAATAGTGATTATGTTACGGATGCACGCAGGGTCCGAAATTAACACCCGCCAAGCGCCAAATGCGGGTCGATTTTCCGTTTGGCGAGTAAATCTCAAAAGGCTATCCGCCACACTGGCGGGTTAATGTTCATACCAAAATATGAAATATTCAGCGCGCCCTTTTCAGCACGCATGCACTCTTCTGCCTCTTAACGCTCTCATCTGTTGACGGCGCTGAGGAAAAAGGATATGTGTTGTGAAGCTCCCGCCACTGGAAGAAGCGATCGCCGCACATTTGTGTCCTCCCACTGCTGGCAGTGAGAGCAAAGGCTTCGCACCCATCTAAGCTGTGCAGAACGTCTTCAGCACTCGCGGATCGTGCATATACTCCGCCGCTGGACAGGCTGCTTCTGCTTTACACACCATGGCCGGTCTTTTCTCCAGAAAAGGAGTTTTCTCATAGCGTTTGCAACGCAATACTCGTTCCTAGGGATGCACCGATCCATATTTTTTCACTTCCGATCCGATCCCGATACCTGAATTTGGATATCGGCCGATACCGATACTATTCCGATACCAGAGCTGTGTTTGCTTTAATATTATTATCATTATTGTTTATTTTATACGATGCTGAAATAAACTTCTCTCAACAGGCAAGTATGAATGATATGTTATGTAGGTATGTATGCATGCATGTCCCAAAAGGCAACTTGAGGTAAGTATAAGGTCAGAAAAGGAAGTCAGAAAAATTGAAAATCCTGTTAACAGGAAAAATCCCATTCTGAAAACAAATATGCAACTGTAAGGGTTTCAAATTGATTGTCACGTCAATATTTATTACATTCCCAAAATGTCAAATACTTGTGTCTTGAAATATAAGAAAAGTGCAAGTGTAAACATATTACACACACACACTATCTGAAGGGTGATCCTCGCTCCGATGCGGTAAATGCTCGATCAACATCAGCATCGTGCAAACAGACAAGCGGATTTTGCCTCAGACGCGCGTCAGTTTCACTTCAAACTTTTGCTTTTTACGCACGTCAATTTTTCTCGACGCGCGAATGGATTCAAAATATTCAAGCGTCCAACTAGACGCGGTAGACGCGAATTTGACGCGCTATTCGCATTTGGTGTGAACGCACAGTAACGTGGTGCTTTTTTAAATGTTTGATTGCGTTTGTTGTGTTGTAAGACGCGAGGGAGCTTCAAAGTGCTCTGAATTACAGCTTTGCAAATATTGCATTTTGCTGTCTTGCTCTGCGGTGTTTCCAGTGTGAAGTATATTCACACAGCGGACGTTGTTGGCTAGCCGCAAACTGTGGAATGGATTTCCTGAGCGGTGGCGTGTCTCATAACTTTGTGTCTCATTGAGCCGCGCCTCCGTTCAGGAAATCCATTCCACAGTTTGCAGCCAGCTAGCAGACTAGCCGGTGGGAATCACTTTTGGAGTCATTTCAGCAGACGTTAAAGCGAGCGCAGACATGACTCATGGATATCGGATATCTCCGCAGGTTGGATCGGGAAAATCCGATACGTGAATTACGCTGGTATCGGGTCCCGATACCGATACTGGATCGGATCGGCCCCATCCCTACTCGTTCCCTTATCTCTCAGGGAACCGAGGGTTACGCAAGTAACCGAGTACGTTCTGCCTTCCCTTCCACATGAGTCAGGTAACAAAACTGACACAAATATTTATTTCACCCCAATGATTTTTTTTTTATTATACATTTCAAATTTTGCTCTGGACAATTTTTTTATGTTTGTATTCAACATAATACCTTATTATCTCAATTAAAAGTACTGAAATGAATGTATATGTGACAAAAAAAAAAAAAGTCTGTTTATTATTTTGGCCGGTATAAAAATATGCTTGGCTGGTGGATTTTTTCATCTACCAGTCCCCGTGGCAGGTGAGCCAAAAAGTACATTTCGGACCCTGGATGCACGATATATCGGCCGATATCGGTTCATTTTTTATATTATCGTTATCAGTCTGATAAGAAAATGTGTCTGATATATTAAAGCTGATAAATAATGTATTATGTCCTTCAGCTGAGACACTTCAGATGTGCACTGTTCAACATGATGATTATGAATTGCTTGAAATATGATTGAAATCACTTAAATGTGCAGCGCAAGCCTGTCATATCGGCTACATAACATTATCATGAGAACATTATAATTGTGTGTTTGGGACATGGATTTTAATGATGAGACTTGTTTTTGTAACGAGGCTCTCAAAATATATGAAAATGTGGTTTTAGATTTATCGGCCAATATATCGGTTATCGGCTTTCAAATATAAAGAATTATCGGTTATCGGTATCGGCCACAATGTTCATATCGGTGCATCCCTAGATTATGTTTATTACACTCAGTGTTGGAGACTGGACTGCATCTGATGTTGTTTTAACAGTTTCCCCTGCACACAATAGTATTATTTTAGTGTCATTTAAATACTATTATAGTTTTTATAATACGTAAAAATTTTTTTACATTTTGTTGTTTTTGTGATTTTTATCATTTTATATATATATATATAGAGAGAGAGAGAGAGAGAGAGAGAGCTTCAAGTTAAACTAAACAAAAATGTTGCTTTGGCAAATAGCTGAAATAAAAAAATGTTTTATTAGTATTTCCTGTTAACGTCATTTCAAGTAACAAAAATGTTCTTTTATGGGTTTAGCTAACAATAATAACTCCAGTACGGACTACAGCTGTAAGATAAAACCATAGATGTGAACAATTCAATTTAGGGGTGAGAAACGATTAATCGCATCCGAAATAAAAGTTTGTGTTTACATGATGTGTGTGTGTGTGTGTGTGTTGTATAATTATCTGGTATATATAAATACACACACATGCATGTATAAATTTAAGGAATATTTGCATGTATATATATTTATATATAATTTATATTATATATAAATATATTTTATATATAAGATAACACATTTCTCTTAAATATATACATGCATGTTTGTGTATTCATATATACAAAATAATTACACACAGTACACACATTTTTTTTGACGATTAATCACGACTAACCATTTCACAGCCCTAACTCAGTTCATCAGAGCATGTTTGATAAACAGCCAGCACTTCAGTAACCAGCAGGCGTCATCATCGAGGTCAGTTGAGCAATCGCCTCCAGTGTTGCAAACCCAAACCCAGACAAACTACATGAGCTTGCAGGAAAAACTGAGGCATTATGTAGATAATCGTGGCATTTCTGTGATCCACTGCAACCCAGTGGCACTGGGAGGGGAATTAGGTTACATAGCATCACGTCTCGTCTGCAAACGTGCCCTACTTGCACGGGATCAAAGCGTCCAACAGGATTCATCCCTAATGTGTAAAGCAGTCTGTCCCGGAAACGCACGGATCATCCCTGTTTCAACGCTTTCCTGCTTTGCAATGTGGGCAGATTTCAGATCTGGTTTTTATAGCGCTCGGGGAACGGTCAAAGCCGGGCCTGTTACTGCCCAGCTTTTCTATTTTTACCCCGTGTTTTGAGCAACTGGCACACAGCTCTGCACTGAAGCTTGTTTTGTTGGTTACTGGGAGTTAGGGAAGAGTGGGAGGACGGAACATACCGTGCAGAAATCGCTATTTAGTATCAAAATAATTGTCCACTGAATAACCAGCACAAATAGCATAGAGATTCTATGATATAAAATATTACAAAATTACTGGGATGTATGAATTGTGGTGATGTACATTTAGAAACAGTAGGGTTTCCCAAACTACAGTCAAACATTTAAACATAACTTTAAAAAAATTATTAAATTAACTATATATATAATAGTGTTCAAAAGTTTGGGGTCAGTAAGAATTTAAATTTTTATTTTTGGGGGAAAAGAAATCAAATAAATTAGCACTTTTATTCATCAAGGATGCATTAAATTGATCAAAAGTTATAGTAAAGACATTTATAATGTTACAAAAATTCTATTTCAAATAAATGAAATCCTGAAAATATGTTTCTTGAGCATCAAATCATCATATTAGAGTGATTTGTGAAGGATCATGTGACACTGAAGACTGGAGTAATGATGCTGAACATTCAGCTTTGATCACAGGAATAAATTACACTTTACTAGATATTCACATAGAAAACAATTATTTTAAATTGTAATAATATTTCACAATGTTACAGGTTTTTTTGTATTTTTTATTAAATAAATGTAGGCTTGGTGAGCAGAAGAGACTTCCTTTAAAAACATAAAAAATCTTACCGATCCCAAACTTTTGAACGGAAGTGTATACACACACACACACACACACACACACACACACACACACACACACACAGGTATAGAAGAGGAATAAATGAGTCATTTACACCGTATGAGTTTCCACTGGCCGCCTGCATAATCTCATTACATGAGAACGAACCCTGACACACACACACACACACACAAACAAACACACTCTCTCTCTCTGTGTCTATCTCTTTCTCTCTCACACACATAGACGAAGGACTGCCTGACACACACTCCACACAACAGGGCTGTAAGAGTTATAATAGCAGCCACAACAATCAGCAATGGGCTCTTTTAACGAGTGCTGAGAGACGCTATTCACGAGATGATGTCAAGTCTCTTCATCACCGTTAGCTGGAACTTTCTCAAAGGAATCGTTCACTAATAATGAAAACGCCACGACGTCACACATTACCGGTTCTCGTGCGTATAGTAAACAAAATGTCATGATGGCAAAATCTGCACCATAAGCGACATATTTGATTTCAGAGCATCGTTTATATGAACCTTTTTTAACCCCTTAACTGTCACCACCCTTTTTGATAACAGATGTGAAAATGCACTATCCAAACTTAAATGGTTGTAATTCAAGAATGCTCTGGAATATAATATATGTTTGGTCTTGTTTTGAAGAAAACACTCATAAAGTGAAAGCACTTCAAAAAATGAAGGTTTGAAAAAGTTATGGAAGTTTAAATTTACTGTAAATCAAATGTACTGTGCTAAAAAAAAAATATTTTATATAAAAATATATATTTTACAAAATCATTTTTACTCTAAAATCAAAGCCATATATCTAACCAAGTTGTGTTCCAAATTTGAAGTTGATATCACAAAAATTGAAGTTTTTGTTAAGGCGCTGTACCAAAAACAGCCACCAGGTGTCGTCCACATTCCACAGATTTTTTTTATGTATTCTCCTGTAACAAATTAATACGTTTCTGTCCGAAAAAATCACTTCTATCACAAAATATGGAAAACGACAAATATGGAACCTTGAGACTCTGACCTTTCCGATGATAAAAGATCACTTCCCGTTTCGTAAAGATTATAATAGTTGAGATTATAAAGTAGTTAAAATAAATTTTTCTAACATGAAACCTGACACCGCCCCCACTAGGGGAGGAGCCTGCTAAAAGAATTTAAAGTACCGTTACCATGGTTACGCAACATCCAATTTCAAAATGGTTTAGCACAGGAAGAATTTTGAGTTCATAAGCTTTCGAATGATGGGGAAAGTAAAATTGATGATTACTAAAATATGTGATACGAAAAAAAAAAGACTTTCATTTTTGAGTGAACTGTCCCTTTAAATAATGATAGATTGAGTTATATAAAATATAATGGAGTTTTTTTTTTTGTATTGTCATTCGTCTTTTGTTTTCAAGTATAATGCCGTCAACCTTAACTGAGATCCTTATTGTTTTGCTGACAGACAAACACTGCTCTGAATTGTTAAATTATATAATCTGCTAGTTATGTATTAAAAAAACAAATTGCTCCCTTAAAAAAAAGCTTGAAAGCATCTTCCCCAACACATCAGGAGGATTAAGGCCATGGTGACGGTGCTAGTACGAGACTCTGATTCACTGTTCCTCCAACTGTTCCTCACAGCAGCTCCACTACAGAGAAAACACAGCTGAACATTCGCCTGCCGGATCTGGAAAACACTTCAGAGTGATTAAAACACACTCAATGTGGAGCAAAGCCACTGAGTTTTGAGCTTTACGATCAATGAAGCCCAAAGATTATATATTATGATATAATAGAAGTTTATTTCATGAATGTGAACGGGAAGTGTTGCATGTGTCCCTCCCTGGAATGACACACACATTCCAAACTGCACCTTCCAACACACACACACTTACACAAACACAAGTTAACTCACAAGTTAAACGACTACAGAGCAGCTTTCTGAGATACTGTGATGACTAGTGATGTAACGATACCCTGATGTCACGATGCGATACACATCCCGATACTGAACTCACGAAACCATATTATTGCGATACTCCAACACACATGGGAAAATGCACTGTTGATTTAAATGCTAAATTTGGTAAAACATTGTGTGTGTAAATGAATCGGCTTTTGGACTTGGTGCTGAAACCCAAAGCACAGGACAATAAAGACGCCAGAATAACAATATTCATGATTCTGAAGATGAAAACAGAATTATTTTAGACGAACATGTTTGTGCTCTTTCACTGACTAGATATATTTAAAATAATGTAGGACACTTTTTACACAAATATTCCCCCACTGCATTATTATACATTATATAGTAGTAGGCATGTGCCGGTATCAAATTTTCATGCTGCGATTAATTGATTGAGCTTTTATCACGGTATACGGTATTATCACGATATTTTAATTGCTCAAGAGAAACGGATGGATTGGGGGGGGGATGTAGAAAAAAAAAAAACTTGCATCACAATAGGTGTAATTGTGATTGTCAAAACATTTGGTAACTAAACAGAATTTTACACAATTTTCACGATTTCAATTCAATTCTTGGGATTTGATTTCAATCTTGATTCAATATTGACTCTTTGGATAAATATTAGGTAGGCTACAGTAGATAGCCTACATGTTAATTTTTCTCAAGAAAAAATACATATCACATAATGCTGTAAACATACAGAGAGCCCTGTCAGCTGGTATTATTAAAGGTTAAAAATGAACAAATTAAGTTAAATATAATTTGGTTTTCATTATAATAACAATTATGACACAAGTAAAAATATAATACAAATGTAATATAGTGCACATATTTAGCAAAATACTCCTCTCTGACTATAGCTATTTTTTCTAGTCAACTAACCGTGTTGGTCATTAAATGGCTTTCCTGAGGTGAATGTAACGTTCTGTGACATAATTGTTCACCTGCAGTTTTATTGCTTTTTCCGTGGTTGAAAAACACTGATTGATCGATATTATTTATGAGGCATAAATAAATACCTTTCGGTAAGTTGTACTGTATCTTTAAATAAAAAGTAACAGATGATCTGTTTACTTGAACTGAGGCGCTACAGGGATCGGTCACGTCACATTTACAAGCGCCAAAACGGTATTTATTGTCTGAATTTCGTAATAAAATGGACAGAACCTGAGAGCTGAGAATTTTTTTCATATCAAAGGTAACCTGCTCTGTCTAGTCTGTCGGTGTCAGTGTCCTTTTTGCTCCGCGATTTTTCTCTGCGTGAGAAAATGGATGTGTGGCGCGAGAGCATGTGAAAAGTGTCGATTGCGTGAGTCTCACACTGAATGCGTAGAGTTGACAGCCCTGCTTTTACAAGGGGGATAAATCGACGGCAGCGTTCCTCCTTCCGCCATGCTTCTTCTCCATGTGAGGATTCATTACATTAGACTAGAGTGCGCACTGCGCCGCATGCACACAGTGCTTCTACATGTGGGGATTGTTTACATCAGAGTGCGCACGTGTTTCGCGCAGCATATACGCAGTGTTTGTTTAAGCGGTTGATGGAAAATAAGTTAATGCGCGTTCTGTAAATATAAATTCTGATCTATTATTTTTCACGGTATTTTGAAGTGCCCACGATAACAATATCGTGCATATTTATTACCGCAATTTATCGCATTACCGAATACCGGCACATGTCTATATAGTAGTTTAATGTAGTACTGACACTAAAACTTTGAAAACTTTGAAAAAAATTCTCACACGTGGGTGAACTTATCCCCGATACATATCGTCACTGATACTATCCCCGATACATATCGTCACTGATACTATCCCCGATACATATCGTCACTGATACTATCCACTATACATATCGTCACTGATACTATCCCCGATACGTCACTGATACTATCCCCGATACATATCGTCACTGATACTATCCCCGATACATATCGTCACTGATACTATCCCCGATACATATCGTCACTGATACTATCCCCGATACATATCGTCACTGATACTATCCACTATACATATCGTCACTGATACTATCCCCGATACATATCGTCACTGATACTATCCCCGATACATATCGTCACCGATACTATCCCCGATACGTCACTGATACTATCCCCGATACATATCGTCACTGATACTATCCCCGATACATATCGTCACTGATACTATCCCCGATACATATCGTCACTGATACTATCCCCGATACATATCGTCACTGATACTATCCCCGATACGTCACTGATACTATCCCCGATACGTCACTGATACTATCCCCGATACGTCACTGATACTATCCCCGATACATATCGTCACTGATACTATCCCCGATACATATCGTCACTATCCCCGATACATATCGTCACTGATACTATCCCCGATACATATCGTCACTGATACTATCCCCGATACATATCGTCACTGATACTATCCACTATACATATCGTCACTGATACTATCCCCGATACGTCACTGATACTATCCCCGATACATATCGTCACTGATACTATCCCCGATACATATCGTCACTGATACTATCCCCGATACATATCGTCACTGATACTATCCACTATACATATCGTCACTGATACTATCCCCGATACGTCACTGATACTATCCCCGATACATATCGTCACTGATACTATCCCCGATACATATCGTCACTGATACTATCCCCGATACATATCGTCACTGATACATTTCATCCCTTCATTTTTTTTTTGTTGAAGATTTTGAATCCCCAGTTTTCTGACCTTGTGAACATGGTAATTTTGGTGGGTAAATATCACATTCACACATGGTAAATCAAAGAAACGTAAATCTTCATGATTTTGTGACAAGTACTTCAAAAAAAACTAAGTAGGAAAAATGGAAAACTTATGGCAAAATATTCTCAATTTTAGTTCCAATTCCATTTTAAATCCTTCTCTCCTCCTAAACCCCAATCTTAATAAAACTAGTTTATTGTTGTTATTATTTATGGATTTTTCTATTGTTATATCTGTTACTGATACTTTTCCAGTGATATCTTATTATTTGTTGTTTTTACTATTGATATATCTGTTATACTTTACAGCTACTCCCTGGTTTATATGCTTCCATTCCCACACTTAGATTTACACACACACACACACACACACACACACACACACACACACACACACACACACACACACACACACGAGTTATCAGAATTGTCTTATGTTGGCTGTTAGTTTGTTTATTTGTCCTGTTTATTTTGTAAGCACATGTTTAGTGTCACAATATGTGTTTGCATAATTACAATAAAAAAATAAAAATAGATTCTTCTCTTTCTTTTGTAAGTGCACGTTTCATTTCTTGAGCTGTAAATGTGCAAAATGTGTAATAAAAAAAATACTGACTGACTACAGATTCTGTGCATTTCCTGCAAACTACACTGAACAGAATACACTAAAGTAATAAAAGCACATGATCAGGTGTGGGATGAGTGCGAAGAGGAACTACTCTTCATCCTGAACACTTCAGTTCATGACTGAGGAGAACTCGAGTTCCCCACCCATGATGAGCACACGAGGCGGGTCCTGGCAGCACACCGGGCGTTATGTAACGGAGACGCTGCCAAGGGAACAGCAGCATTAGCACTGAGCGGCGCGAGTACATATAGGTGCAGTTATAACACACCGCCACGTTTCTAAGGCTGTATAGCAATAAACATGCAGGCGGAGCGTCTGGTGCCGAATAAACCCTGACGAGGTGGAAAGAACAGGGAGAGGTTTCTAAGGAACATGTACCAGCTGGATGGCCATAATGCTGCAGTAACCCTGCGTAGAGCTAGCACACATCCAGGCGTGGACTAAACCCAGGGTTCCCACACCTCGGTTAGCTTCCGTGAGGTTCCATCGCAGTAGTTTTGTGCGAGAGTGAACATCAGAGAAACACACAGTACCTCACGCGGGAAACACTGAACGGACGTAAATCAGGCAAGCTAGTGCGTATAGGCCACGCAGTGTTGGTGAAGTAACACATTAGCGGAGCGGAGGGAATCATACAGAATTTTTTACAGAAAACGTAATGCACAAAAATAAAATTCAAGATACACAAACCTTCAAATATTCACCCTGTAAATCTTACACTAGAGATGCACCAATATGAACATTTTGGCCGATACCAATACATTTTTTTTAATTTGAAAGCCGATAACTGATATATTGGCCGATAAATCTAAATCCAAATTTTTATAGAATTTTTAATAGCCTGATTACAAAAACAAAAGTCTCACCATTAAAATCCACGTCTCAAACACACAATTATTATAATGTTCTCATGATAATGTTATGTAGCCGATATGACAGGCTTGCGCTGCACATGTTGCACTGAACTGTATTTTCCTTTAAGTGATTCCAATCATATTTCAAGCAATTCAAAACCATCATGAAGGACATAATACATTATATATCAGCTATAATATATCGGCCAAATAGACGTGCAGACGTGAACTGTAATGTTTGTGGTTAATTCGCGTGGCATAAGCGATATAACATCATTAAGATGCACAAAGAATTTCTATATGTAATTATGTAGGAAATATTAAATATGAACATATATTATCTGGGATTATTAGCAGAATTGTATGCCATGCGTCATCTTGATCAGAGAGACAAGTAATATTACATGGTCTTCATGTCCAAATTTCACAGCGAGCTAGGGCTGAAACGATTCATCGAGTTACTCGATTTACTCGATTACAAAAATTCCTCGAGGCAAAAACTCTGCCTCGAAGCCTCGTTAAATTCCTATGACGCGCACTATACGCGCAGGGATCTGATTTCACACGGACCGTTGTTCAGTGTTCAGGAAGCACACCATAGCGCGTGATACATTTTGAATTTAGTTGGCGCGATGGCGGAGAGTAAAGATGTCCATAAACGGCAGAGAATGTCTAAAGTTTGGGATCGCTTCCTAACTGCGTCAGTTGCTGAAACAAGGTAACGATTCTGTCCCGCATTTTTTTTTGACCCAGCGCCAATATTTCCGCCCGTGCCTAAGCCTATACATTGATGTTCACTGATTTTAATCCCATACTGTATTTGTAGTGATGATGTCGTGATGCGGTTTGACTAGATATGATGTTTAGCTTTGATGTTTTTAAGTAGTAAACGTATTCACGTTCAATTGCAAGAGAGTATAGCCTAAAAAAAGAACCGCTTCACACACACACACGCACCCTCGTCTCTCACACGCGCCAGTCAGACCAATTGCGGCAATGCATATGCTTAAACTTTTATGTAGCCACGCAACAATAATTTCAGCATGCATTCACTGTATACACCGGGACGTGATGGAGGAACAAATATTGTATTGCAGTCTTTGCGAGACCTTGTTTGTAGTCTGTCACGTCTGCCAAATAGTTACAGACAACAACAAAAAATGAAACTCCCCAGCCTCTCCAATCCACTCGTACTTTTGGGGAAGACATAATCAGCTACCAAAGTAATTGAGCATAGAACATTTTCAATTAACAAAAAAAATATAATACTACAAAACGTGATAATATACTTAAACTAGCCTAAGTGAAAAACAAAATGCTGTTCTTTTTCTATTTAACAAAATGCATATTTGCAATAAAACATTCCCCTTTTCAAAGCTACACTTATTTTGTTTTATAAATTGTATACATTGTGTACCTGTTGGGCTTGATATTTTATATTCATTTCATTTATTTTTGTTCTCCAGTGGGTAATTTGCAGAAGGTGCAATCCTTTTTTTGTAATGTTGTATTAAGAAGACAAAACTAAGGCCAAATGGCCTTTACTATTTAAGTTTGTATTGATAGTTTTACATGTTATACATGTTTTACAGTAAGTTGACTTAACTGTCTTGTTATATAATTGTTGGCACTGGCACTTATAAACACTAAATGGGTCAAGATTGCAATAAATAGGCTTAGTTTTGGAGCCAAATGCTGGAGTTGGAATAAATACCTCATTTTCGTCATGCATTATTTGTTTTGGTTGTTTAAAAACACACAAATTTTTTTTATCCGATTACTCAATTAATCGATCGATTAAGTGCTAGATTAATCGATTACAAAAAGAATCGATAGCTGCAGCCCTACAGCGAGCGATAATTAGAACAAAATAAAAACAATATAATCTAACACATAATTACATGACCATGGTGAATAACTGTAGGATACCAGATGAATTGTTATACGTGCATAACTGTAAAGAGCATAAATCTGTATTCATATTTCAGAATAAGCACTATAGTCCTATACGTAACTCGCTCGCACTTTTAATAAGCAGTGACATTTCTCAAAGAGTAAAAAAAACAATCAATCCAATCAAATGTATACTTATCAAATGTATTAGATATGGTTTAAACCAGCCCTTACAATCCAAATTAGCCTAATTATGAATCATATTTGAACAATTCACTCCAATTACACGTGACTTTTTTTTATTCGTGCGATCAAAATAAGATTATATTAGGAGGATTATTATTATTATTACTGCTTTAATATGATTGATTTGCATGACTCAAGGTGTTCATGTTCTATTCTTTAATGCAGGTGAATTATGAAAATCCATGTTTGTGTGTTAAATTATAATTATGAACAACATTTCCATGTCAATGTTTATATAAACAATGTTTATAATCAGTAAAAACAACCTTTCCACCAAATTTCACAGCTTTTTTGTTGTGCATGAAAAAAATCCTAAGAGGACAAAAGTGTTTCCTGATTGATATAAAGCAAAAGCAAAAGCATAAGCAGTGAGTAGTGTTATGTAAATACATATTTTCATGAATCAAGTATTGTACTGTATTCAATAAAACAATAGCGTTATTGCATAATCACAGGGTTCACTCGCTGATTCATTGTATTTACTGCTTTATTATAATGTATTGCACACAATAAAGCCATAACATTATGAAACAGTTGTATAATAAAACTATAGGCCAAGACTTGCAATAGAAACAAAATATAATACAGAACTCAAGAGTGAGAGTTTATAGTGTCTGTTTTGGAATTAGTCATTTCTGAGATATTAAAACTGTTTTTCACTAAATTAATTCTTGTGATTATTGCATAAAGAGTCGTTTAAAGTCATTTTACAAGAGATTACCAGGGATGCAAATTTTGACCGATACCGATAACTCTTTATATTTGAAAGCCGATAACCGATATATTGACCGATAAATCTAAATCCAAATGTTATATCATTTTTGAGAGCCTGATTACAAAAACAAGTTCCACCATTAAAATCCACGTCTCAAACACACAATTATAATGTTCTTATTATAATTTTATATCCCGATATGAAGGCTGAGTTTAGTTTTTGAGATTACACTCTCAAAGAGCAATTACAGCTGAACTAAACTAGCACAACACATGAACTTAGGCCTGGAAATGACTCTCTCCAGATTTCAGTGACCGAGTGACTCTGATAAACAGTGTGTCTACATCGTCAAATCTGTTTAATATCACTTTATCAGTATTGTATCACATATTTTTGTATTTAACGATGACTTAAAGGGAGTTCACCAAGTCATTTACTCGCACTCAAGTTGTTTAAAACCTGTATAAATATCTTTCTTCTGTTGAACACAAAGGAAGATATTTTGAAGAATATTTGTAACCAAAAAGTTGATGTACTTTCATAGTACTTTTGTTTCTTCCATACAATGGAAGTCAATGTTGTTTGGATTCCCATATTCTTCATAATATCTTCTTTTGTGTTGAACAGAAGAAAGAAACTCATACAGGTCTGGAAGATTTGAGGGTGAGTAAATGATGACAGTATCATTACATTTTTTGGGGCGAACTAACATTAACACAACACGTACGGGCTCAAACCACAGTGACTGCCTATATAGACTGAGTTTTATGGCATAATTCTGAAAATATTCATAACTCTAAATTCGCCATAAGTGTCGTCTATGCAGAGAACTAGCGTTACAGACACTGTACATTGTGTGTATTTGACACACAGCCACTGATGTCAATGAGGAGCTAACGCTCAGCTAACCCTGTTAGCTCAGCTCGACAGCTCTAAATACGAGCCAGATAGCTGACTAATCAGACATAAACATATTCATATACTACAATAACAACGATTATGTAATTATTTACCTCATTGTTAGAATGTTAGCCGTTGCTTGATGTGAAACTTACCCTCGAGAAGGCGCTGAATGATGCTGTCTATGTTGAGTTTGTCGATGTCAGCCATGACTAGCCGAATAAAACACAAATGCCACCACTCAAAACACACCAGAAACGACAAATAAAAGTATTCCGATTACAAATAAACAGATTTATAACACAAAAGGAAACAAATCGCGTGTTTGAGCGGGCCGTCAGACGCGCGTGCTGCGGCGGAGGCTCACCGGCTCTGCGGAAGGACACACATTACAGCACATTCAGCAACAGCACCGCTGCTGTAAACCGGCGCGCGGATGAATACAGCACAGCTGCACGGGTGAGGACAAATAGTGCGGAGGAAATGGGAGGGAGCAAAGCCGACTTTCACAATAATGTGTGACGTTGAATGTTAATTGGTATGAAATACTTTTAGTTATATAATATTTATATAAATAATACGTTTTAACATTATTTTCATGACAACTGACCGCATATTCCTTCACATTACATCAATGCAAAAAAAAAAAAAAAAAGATTTAGGCTATATTAATCTAATTTGTAAAGTAGCATATTTAAAGATCATGCATTTAATTAATGCTGATTTAAATTTAAAATGTACAGTACTTTTACTGTTGTGTTCTCAGTATTTACAGTATAATGAGCAGAAACTGCTCTTTGTAAATAATTGGAATCTGTTTTGGGAGCGTCCTAGGCTTTTCCGTGCTGATGGCTTACACCCAAGCAGATTCGGAGCGGATCTTCTGTCAGATAACATCTCCAAAATGTTAAATACCCTTTGACTAGTAACCAAAAGTCCAAATCATAGTCTCTGCTGCACCAATTCAACTGATATAAATACTAGTGTAGAACATTGCATAGAAACCGTGTCTATTCCTCGTTTAGTGAGATCAAATAATAAATCTAATGCAGGATCTAGGAAAAATCTAATTGTTATTAAAACAGAAAATGTTGCTATTAGTAAACAAAAACTATTTCTAAAGCTAGGTCTTCTAAACATTAGATCACTCACACCTAAGGCAGTTATTGTAAATGAAATAGTCACAGATAATAGCTTCGATATACTTTGCCTTACTGAAACCTGGCTTAAACCAAATGATTATTTCGGTATTAATGAGTCTACTCCTCCTGGATACTGTTATAAGCATGAGCCCCGTCTGATTGGTCGTGGCGGAGGTGTTGCAACCATTTATAAAGATATTCTAAATGTTACCCAGAAAACGGGTTATAAGTTTATTTCATTTGAAGTACTTGTACTAAATGTTACGCTCTTAGATGTTAGAAAAACATCCCTATTATCTCTAGCCTTGGCTACCGTATATAGACCGCCAGGGCCTTACGCTGATTTCCTAAAAGAGTTTGCAGATTTTCTCTCAGACCTATTAGTCAATGTCGATAAAGCACTAATTGTTGGAGATTTTAACATACACGTAGATAATCCAAATGATGCGTTAGGAGCTGCGTTTACAGATTTATTAAATTCATTTGGGGTCAAGCAAAACGTCACCGGACCAACACATCGTCTTAATCATACACTCGATTTAATTATATCACATGGAACCGATCCAACCGATATAGATATCATTCCACAAAGTGATGAAGTCACTGATCACTACATGGTAACTTGCATATTACGTACTGCTGTAATATGTCATGCGGCGTCGCGTTATCAACCAGGCAGAACAATCCTCCCATCCACCATAGATAATTTCTCAAATTGCTTATCTAATCTGTCTCAGCTGCTGCCTGAACCCAAACAAACAGATGAACTAGAAGAACTAACTAGCACTATGAGCACCATTCTCTCTAGAACATTGGATGTGGTTGCACCTATTAAATTAAAAAAGGTCAGAGAGAAAAATAAAGCACCATGGTATAACAATACTACGCATGTTTTAAAGAGAGAAACGCGTATTTTAGAGCGTAAATGGAAACAAACTAATTTAGAGGTCTTTAGAATCGCGTGGAAAGACAGTATGTCGCGTTATAAAAAGGCACTAAAAGCGGCCAGGGCTGAGCACCTCCGCAAACTAATAGAAAACAACCAAAACAATCCAAGGTTTTTATTTAACACCGTGGCTAGACTAACAAATAAACAGACGTCACCCGAACAAAATATCCCGTTACAGTTCAGTAGTAATGATTTCATGAACTTCTTCACTGAGAAAATAGAAAGCATCAGAACCACAATTGTAAACGTTCAATCTTCAATCGCGCCTTATAATTCAGCTTCAATTATCACCCCGAAAGAACAATTACAGTGCTTTGCAACTATAGAACAAAAAGAGTTAAATAAACTTATCACTTCATCTAAAACAACAACATGTTTATTAGATCCTATACCAACTAAACTACTGAAAGAAGTGTTACCTGTAGTGGAAGATCCTCTCCTCAATATTATTAACTCGTCTTTATCTTTAGGTCATGTTCCAAGAACATTTAAACTGGCAGTTATAAAACCTCTCATTAAGAAACCACAATTAGATCATAATAATCTAGCAAATTATAGACCCATTTCAAATCTTCCATTTATGTCTAAAATATTAGAAAAAGTGGTGTCCGCTCAACTGGGCTCTTTCTTGCAACAAAATGAGATCTATGAAAAGTTTCAGTCTGGATTCAGACCGCATCATAGCACTGAAACTGCGCTCGTTAAAATCACAAATGATTTACTTTTAGCTTCTGACCAAGGCTGTATCTCAATACTAGTTTTACTTGATCTTAGTGCTGCGTTCGATACTATAGATCACACAATACTCTTAGATCGACTACAAAATTATACTGGTGTTCAAGGACAAGCACTAAGCTGGTTCAAATCATACCTATCTGACCGCTACCATTTTGTCTATTTAAATGGAGAAAAATCGATCATAACTCCAGTAAACTATGGAGTGCCGCAGGGATCTGTATTAGGCCCTCTGTTATTTTCAATATATATGATGCCACTTGGAAATATTATAAGGAAACATGGAATTAGTTTCCATTGTTATGCTGATGACACTCAAATATATATTTCATCACGGCCGGATGAAAACGCAAAATTTTCCAAATTGACAGAGTGTGTTAAAGATATAAAAGATTGGATGACCCGTAATTTTCTTTTATTAAATCCAGACAAGACAGAGGTAATACTTATCGGTTCAAAAAACCGCCCACAAAACCTCGCACAATACAACTTTAACATCATAGGATGTCCTGTTACTTTATCCTCTACAGTAAAAGACCTGGGTGTTATACTCGATTGCAACCTGTCTTTTGAAAATCATATTTCATATGTTACAAAAACAGCATTTTTCCACCTTAGAAACATTGCTAAGCTACGTAATATGCTATCAGTTTCTGATGCAGAAAAGTTAGTTCATGCATTCATGACCTCGAGACTGGATTACTGTAATGCTTTATTAGCTGGTTGTCCTGCATCCTCAATAAACAAGCTACAGTTAGTCCAAAATGCCGCCGCTAGAGTTCTTACTAGATCAAGAAAATATGATCATATAACACCGATTTTATCATCACTGCATTGGTTACCTATAAAGTTCCGTATTAATTACAAGGTATTGCTACTGACCTATAAAGCCCTAAACGGCTTAGCTCCAGTCTATTTAACGGATCTTTTATCACCCTATAATCCATCGTGCTCTTTAAGATCACTAAATTCAAGGCTTTTGGTCATACCTAGGATATCCAGAACCACCAAAGGAGGGAGAGCATTCTCACATTTGGCTCCAAAACTCTGGAATAGTCTTCCTGATACTGTTCGTTGCTCAGACTCGCTCTCCCAGTTTAAAACTAGATTAAAGTCGCATCTCTTCAGCCAGGCATTCATATAATCCTACAGTTCAAACTACAATCCGGCCTCTAGCTCATAAATGCCAGAGGAGAACTGGCCCCCGACTGAGCCTGGGTTCTCCCAAGGTTTTTTTTTCTCCATTAGGTCACTTGATGAAGTTTTTCGGTTCCTTGCCACTGTTGCCTTTGGCTTGCTCAGTTGGGGATATTTTGGGGATATTTTGGGGATATTTAATTTAATTTTATCAATCAATAAATTCCTCTTGAAACAAACTTTGTTGTATTATTTTAATTTAATACTGTGAAGCTGCTTTGATACAATCTGTATTGTGAAAAGCGCTATACAAATAAACTTGACTTGACTTGACTTGACTATTGTTACCGGATGGAGGGAACATGTTGATGCTCAGCATCATATTTCATCATCTCTTCTCTTAGGAAATTACGTGTTCTTGAGATGTTTCACCAGCGGATCCTGATCTCGTCAGATTGCAGAAGGAACACTGAATAAACAGTGACACAATCCTGTTTTATATGCATCACTGCAAAACAACATTGTGTCTGAGAGAGGTAGGCCTGGATAAACATGATTTATCATGAAGTTCTTTCATTAAAATTCTTTGGATAAACAGAAAGAGATTCAAACACATATATTTTAGAAAGTAAGTTTCAGATTGCAAGTGTTTCTCAGATGAAAAGGACATTTGTCTCGTGTTTAGAGACCTGTGCTGTCCTCTAGTGTTCGTCATTGTGCAGTGACTTTCCTTTCAATTCAGTTCAAGTCGATTTATAACTGTGAATTAGAATTGACAGAAATAATTCACTGAATTGCATTTCAAAGAAATTCAACACAGTCACACAAAACATATGCAGTAGCAAAAAAACATGAATAGTGACACCCTGATGTGTAGAATATCTTATATACAGCAGCAGCACTATTACATTTTAACCACACTGTTTTCAAAATGTGACAGAAACAACTTGAGGATGAGTAAATTATGACAGAATTTTCATTTTTTGGTGAACTGTCCCTTTAAGATAATTCTATTCTGCTTTTACAGATTATTTTTGGCATATATGGGGTTCTTTGAAATTAAGTCAAGAAGCCTGGGATTCTATATAGAACTTTTTTCTAAGAGTGGACCCATGGCAGATATTTTTGATTGATTTGTTTTTTTTTAGAAAACAAGACTTGATATCTTAAAGTCCCCCTGTAGTCAATAATTTTATCCTTTAAAACTCATCTTTGATCACCAAAATTACATATTCAAAGTTTTTCCTTTAAAATGTCTTCATGCCTATAAATATCTTGACTGTAACTCGACACCCTCGCCTCATTTAGTATGCGTGGTTCTATGAATATGCAAATGAGCCCCGCCTCCACTCACTCACTCAGCTCAGAGATCCACTGGTTGACGATCACACGTTGATCTGATTGGTTACAAGGTAGTTTGTGACGTCAGAAACACCAGCGATTTCAAAGCGTGTGTTTGAGACTGTCTTTGGTTCACTGCAGTTTTAAGGAGGAAATACTCAGCAATGGTGTCGACTTATGAACTTACACATGCTTTGTCTTAAAGTGTATTAAAAACACCACATAGACATATAAACTACATTAAAAGCTGGATTTACACCACAGGGGGACTTTAAAGTAATTTTGATTCTCAAGCCTTTATCTTTTAAATCCACGGTTGTCAAACTGGGGTACGTGGACTGATTTCAGGGGGTACGCGAAAAAAGATCTAAGGCCGGAGACACACTGGCTGCGTGGCGTGAGCGTCTCAGCTGCGTGGCGTGTCCGTTTTTATTTCGGGTCCCATGTTAATAGGTTAGAGTTTGCACACTGCCTGTATGACACATGTGTCTCAGGTGCGGCTCGAGCCGCGCGGAAAACACGTGTATGCTAGAAATAGAACCGACGCCTATTTTTCACGCGACACGCAAGCGTGTTGGAAGCGTTTCCAGGCAAAATAGAGTAGGAAAAGATGTTTATATGTCATTTTGACACGAATACATATTAATAAATGTCATTTTGATGTTTGAAAGTGTCTAGGGTTTGACATAAATGCAAATATAAATGTAATGTAAAAAAATATTATCGATTTTCAAATACTGCACCTGTCAATACAGAACGAAATATATTCTATAGCCTATTTTGCTGTCAACATATATAACATATAAACATCTTTTCCTACTCTATTTTGCCTGGAAACGCTTCCAACACGCTTGCATGTCGCGTGAAAAATAGGCGTCAGTTCTATTTCTTAAGACCAAGTATAGGTACAGACTGTTTGTGGAAAATGATCTAAGACTGAAACTGTCCCCAATTCGGCCTAACATCGCTGCATTATGTAAGAACATCCAGGCACATCCCTCACATTGATTAAACTGGTGATGTGGATGGAGAGGTGGTAGGCCTATTCTGTGTGGTTTACTACAATTTAGTTTACTGTTTACTATTTAGTTTACTATTGTTAATGTGTTCTCTTTTTTATTATTATTTTACAGCAGAGAAGTTAAGAAAATATACAATGTTATCATATGTGAAAAGCAATACTTATCAGTATGTGAAAAGTTAACAATAGCTTTAATGAGATGTTGGATATGTGTTGTAGGCCTATTGTGTGTGAGATTGGGTGCATATCTGTTTAAAATCATTATATTCAGCACATTGGTATCATATGTTGACTTTTGATGAGATTTGTGTCATATGTTTATGATTCTATTCACTATTCTCGACAAAATTGATAAAAATAAATATTAATAAAAAAAATAAAAACTTGTTGTTAACAATTGGTGGTGTTGGGGGTACTCCGGGAGATCTGTAATGTCTCAGGGGGTACATGCCTGTTAAAAGTTTGGGAACCACTGTTTTAAATGATTTGTACTGGAAAACAATCATTATTTTTTGCATTGTCGAGATAATGAAGGTCCGAGTGTGTGTGAGACGGGATCAGGGATCAGTGTGTGACAGCGGATCAGGGATCAGTGTGTGACAGCGGATCAGACAGAGCTGATCATTGTCCCGGACTGTATTAGATTACACACAGAAATAACAGCGCAGGCTTTGACTTTATCCCGGCAGAAAATAAGAGAACTGCACCTGTCCTGAGAGCCAGAAAACACACACACACACACACACACACACACACAA